>JARSSU010030206.1:0-22661 GCA_029619165.1 Eurosta solidaginis | reverse complement strand
CGGATGCTCTCCTTTCATCACCTTTTCCCCAACCTGTGGTTTCCAGGGTCTATGGCGCAGATCGTAGTATTTTTTCTGTGTCTTAGCTCCTTTAGCCAGATTCTTCTTGATCTTCCCATAGGTCGGTTTTTGTTGGGGATACTGTCGGTGATTCTTCGGTGACGGCGCCTTCGGTGCGTATTTGCTGGGCTATCGCGATGCTTCTTCCAAAATTGATTTCAGCAGCCGATGCTTGGGTTGCTTCGTGATGTCTGTATTCATAGTGAAAGCGATTTGCAGGACTTCCCTGTCCCAGGTGCGGTGATCGGCTTTTGAGCGCTGCGCTATCATGGTCTTGATTACCCTGTTAGCTCTTTCGGTCGGTTTTCTTGGGGGTGTATGCGGCTGTGAATTTGTGGGTATTCGATGTTCGTCGACTTCAGCATTTATTACCTGTTGCATCGCGTGAGTTCCGTGGGTAATATCGCTGTTTTAGCGGGCGATCATGTTTCAGCGAGATTACATGTTCTGCTGCCCTGCTGGGACCAGTTATTCGTGGTGGTGGTTAAAAAACTGCGAGTTCGGCATTTGAGTTTCTCTTAAATGCTTTCCTTCTGTCACGGTACTGAGTTTTGCCTTGGTTGGCGTGGCTGGCGGTAATAAGTTTCCATCTAATGTGAGGTGAGCCCCCTTTCGCTGAGAAAAGTCCATGCCTAGAATCATGTATTCGGCCAAATTAGGCAGGGTGGACACTCGCATGTGGGTCGGTTTATGGTTACAGTGTATGGTTACTTGGTAGGTGTACGAACTAACAACGCACGTCCTATCGGCGAGCTGTACGTGCGGACGCAGGGTGCGCATGCTATTTTCTTGCCTTCCAGATGCTTACGTATAGTGTCACCTACGTAGGTGAGCGTTGCGCCGGTGTCCACCAAGGCTCGGACGTTTAACCCTTCGATGGTGAGTTTGACGTAGTGACGGCCATCCATTGTTTCATTCGGCGGTTGTTCGTCGATGGCTGCTGATTGTGGTATTTTCCGTGCCGTAGCCTGACGGGAGTCAAGATGCTCGCCTTAATCGCACCTGCAATCTCTGGACAGGACGTTGTTCCGACCACATCTGGAGCAAAATAGTCTTCGGGCTTTCGGCATTGGTGGCGCATATGTCCTCGCTCCTTGCATCTCCAACAAGATTCCTCTCGGCTATATTCTTCGGTCAACGGTGATAAAGAATGCGCTGTTTGTATGCTTTGTCTGGTGGCCTCTAATTGTAGCAACTCGAATTCGTCGGTGGGCTCCATCAGCTCTTCAATGGTTCGAACTCGCTACGCTTTGCGAATAACCGGTATTCGACGCGCAGCCCGTCGTAAATGCGTTAGTGGTTCTCTCGTGACATAATTGGATGTTGTCGGATCATGGTTTGCATGGCGAGAATGTAATCCTTAGCCTTTTCCTGCCCCTGCTGTCTCCTCTGGCGTATGGCGTCCTCTAGTTGGTGTAGATGCCGTCTGGGTAGGAAGAATTGCTCGGCCGCTGTGCGGAACTGTGCCCACGAGAGTATCTCGGCTTTGCGTACACGGAACCATTGCAATGCCTTGCCGCGCAACGTCTCTGGAAGCGTTGGGAGCAATCTGTCCAATGGAATGCTATAGCACTCGGCCAGCTCCTCAATTCTCTCCGAAAAGTCATAAAGCGTTTCTCCACCGTGAAATGGACCTCCATCGGCGGACCGTATTCATTACTTCGGCGTCGGTTAACTCGGTACGGGGTGGTGACTGTCGTTGATTGGCCTTTGTAACTGCAGACGGTGTAGTCACATGGATGGAGGGAGTTTGGTAGAGGGGTTTTTAATTGGCTATCTCTTCTGCCTTGATTTATCTTCAACCTCTCTCAGTAGATTTTCAGTGACTTGCGATTTCGTTTGCCTTGACGTAGGCACTGAGCGCTATGCGTAGCTCAGCGACAGTGCTGCCGTTAACGAATATCCGTTATCTCTTGCACTCCTCGATGAGACTCTCTTTCTTCAGCGAATATATCCAGTTCAAGCTGTCGGTATTCAATAGGTTGGTGTTGTCCTCTGATTGTGGTTGCGTGTTCGGTGGCCCATCTCCCGGCAGGCTGGTGCTTGTTGTTGCTTTTACACTTTCCTCTCCGGAGATGGGTCCCCTGCTCGGGCGCCATTTGTGAGGTGGGTTTTGTCGAAGGCTGAGGTAAGCTCAGTCGCTTCAGGGTCAGGCGAAGGTCCCACTAACCTCTACCAATTAATAACACAATTAGTTGTTGTTTTGTTCCGAACACGCACACACACACTGATGCGGCTTTTGCCTTTCGATGCCGGCAGCCTTTGATCCCAGAGAGAGAGGGAGAGAGATGCACGGATGATAGCGCAGGAGCGACAGAAGCGGGTCTCGAAAATGATGGTACGGGTCAAATAGTATCTTACCACCAGAGAAAGCTTACTCGGATTGGTTCAGGCGGATTACGGTGGTGCTCCTAGGGCTAACGATTGACGGCGGCGGGAAAAAAGGGCGCAGTTTCGCCTAGGTGAAGTATATCTATTAGTAATACCCAACGTATAGATGTATATGTATACATGGGTGCTGGGTAGATTCAGTACTCCTCTCAGGGAGCCTCGGACAAGAGTCCTAGCGACCATGAGCGGTGTAGTGAAGTCCACCGTTGCATTCGGCTCGGCACCCCAATCAGGAGGGGGGAGAGAGATGCTCCTCGGCCACCCTGAGTGAACTGTCCGCGCCTCATGCCATCCCCATTTGTTGCTGGGCAGACCCAGTACTCCTCTCAGAGAGCCACGGACAAGAGTCCTAGCGACCATGATGGTGTAGTAAGGTCCACCGTTGCATATGGCTCGGCACTTCACCCAGGGAGCGGGGGAGCGAGATGATCCTCGGCAACCCTGGGTGAACTGTCCGCGACAAATGCCACCCGTATTGATATGTACTGGGCCTGGCATGTCTCTCAAGTGGAGCCCAGGACGCGCCTTGGGGGAACTACCCGTGCCCATCCGTCCTACAAGGTAGAAGGGGAGCGTATCTCCTCCTACCCCGTGGGACGTTGTTCAAAGGTTGGTTTCCCATAGGTGAGATCCATGAGCCCGATGGGTTCGCTGAGAGTCTTCCCCGTTCACCTTGGGACCCCTTTGATACCTACCATTGTAAGTTGGCCTCAGCCTTACTTACCTAGGTGAAGTATGCAGTGAGTGATGGCGTTTGCCATTTCAAACTTGGTAGCGAATAAAATGGTTAAGAATTCAGCTCATCAATAACTCCTCGTTATGATAGCGAATGAAAAATGCACGCCAGATAGTCAGTACCACGCGTGCTGAGTATGTTTGGTTGTTCACTGTTGGTACTTGGCATACTATGTGCGGGTGGTTGTTCGCTGTGCAAGACGATCGTAGGGTATGTATATTTAAATGGCATATTATGTGCGGATGGTTGTTCGCTGTGCAAGGCGAACGTAGGGTATGTATATATTTAGTGTTAGGGTATGTATATATTTAATGTTAGGGCTGTGAGTAGGTTATTGTGACGTAGCATTTTGCTACGTTACAATTTAAAATAATTTTTTAGAGATAAAATAGTGTTTAAGTGAACTATAACATACTTGAAATGATACTTAATTTAGAACCATGTTTAAACCAATAAAACTCTATTTTATTTCGGCCCCAAGTGTTTCATAAAGTCGAGTTTATGGCGCAATGTTAATGTTATATTAATGCAAAAGCAGTTAGGTTTTAAAAAGTTTAGTGCATGTACATACATATTTATGAAACGATTTATATTTGAAGAAAAATTATGACGGAAGTCGCACTTTCTGACTAATATACATATGTATATATGTATGCTAGGGCGGGTCAAATTGTATGGGGAAAAAACTTCAGGTGCACATCCAGTTTCTGAATCTATGGGTCATATTGAGTAATATTGTCCATGGGACCATAGGTCTGAAATGAATTTCGAGCCTCCCTAATTTTGTTAGAAAATTGTACATCCCAATCCAAATCCGAATTTGACATTTATTTTCATGTATTTTATTTGTGAGAGCCGCTATTCGGATTGGGATATAAAATTTTCTAACAAAATTAGGGAGGCTCGAAATTCATTTCAGACCTATGGTCCAAGGACAATATTACTCAGTATGACCCGTAGATTCAGAAACTGGATGTGTTTCAACAATAACTTGACCCACCCTAATGGATACTATACGTATATCTTGTATTTAAGTGCATATGTGTGTATGTTAAAATTGCTTACGGTGTTGCTAATGTTTTGGAAAATTTGGTGATTTTAATAAAATTAATATTTATTTCCCGCTTTGGTTATGCTATGCTTAGTTATGTAAAGCCATTTTATGTTGTGTTATGTTGTGCTATGTTATGTTATGTCATCTTATATACTGTTATGTTTTGTTATGTTCCGTTGTGTTTTTATTTTATGTTATGCTTGCTATGTTATATTATGTTATGTTATGTTATGTTTTATTATGGTGTGTGTTTTGTTAGTTTATATTTTGTTTGTTATCTATGCTATTTTATGATAGGTTGTGCTATGGTATGCTATTAGGGTGTGATTTGCTTGACGTAGATGTTAACGGCGGGATTTAAGGAGATGACGTGAAAATGAAGTAGGTGAGAACTTTGGTAGTGTCAGAGGATGTGAAAGATGGGAGAAATGAAAGAGGGGAGAGACGAGAGAAAACTGAGCAAAAGAGACTTCCCTTAATCAAGAATTGTAACTCTAATGAGTTTAATTTTCTTTCTAGTTTTTCATTTCAAAAATAATACTTATTTTCGATTCTTTTCCTTTTGTTTAAAAACTCTTATTTCCATACGTAAATGCGCTCGTTTAAGGGACTGTATATAAATGTGTACAATAACACATGAACCTTATATTTTTGACGTAAGAAAAAAAGGTCCTGGGCAAAAGACTAAACTAAATACTCCAAAAATAACTGTTATTCTCGGGGCGAAATTTGAAATTCGAAAAATAGGTAAAAAAATACAAACTCAAAAATATCTGTTGTTTACCGAGCGAAATAAAAATTTAAAAATAAGCCATTATTTTTGGAGCGACGAAAAGATTCGAAATAAAATACTAATAAAAATAAAATAAAAAAATTTTAAGCACTTCCCTTATATATATGTAAATGGACAAAAATCAGCGAAAAATGTCTCTTTATATAAAGACATATTCTTGCTAAACTTTGATATTTAAATTTCGACATAGAAATTGCAAAAATATTTATGAGAAGTAAAAATATAAAAGTGGAGCGCATATTTCCAATCCAGGAAAATTGGTAGGAAAGGGTGATATTATTAGCAAATCAATTGCGCTCTACCTTTATATTTTTACTTCTCATAAATATTTTTGCAATTTCTATGTCAAAATTTAAAAATCAAAGTTTAGCAAGACCATGGCTTTATATAAGAAGAAATTGTCCCCTGATTTTTGCCCATTTATATAAAGGAAGTGCTTAAAATTATTTTATTTTATTTTTATTTTCTCCTTTTCTTATATTTTCTCGGTATCTTAACCTCTCTGTTAAGTTTTTCGCTTGTAGCTCAATAAGAACTTACATAAAAATCAACCCCAAAATTCCCTCCGTTCCGTTTTATTTTTCTAAATATCTCAGTCCGTGCGCCCCCTAGCGAAACTTTTTGTATTGTGTCATCGGCTCCCATCGACCTCTGAATTAAGCTCTATTTTTAGCCTCTAGCTCATCGAGAAGTTACTTAAAACCCCGTTCCAAATTTCCAAATCATTATCTAATTTTTCGATCCGTGCGCCACCCAACGAAATTTTTTTCTCCTTTTGTTCCTTTGTCACGGCGTCTTAACCTGTCTCTGAGGTTTCATGTTTGTAGCTCAATGAGAAGTTACTTAAAAATCGATTACAAGATTTGTATGAAAAGCGGCAAACACTCAACCGACCTAATATAAGGGAAGTAAAAATTAAGTAACATTTTTCGATCGAAACAGAAAACTAAAAAATAGTTCTTATCTTCTGGGCTAAATAAACTCAAAAAATAACTCTCATCTTCTGAAAAAAAAATTCAAAATTATTTTTATATAACGAGCCAAATAAAAACTCGAAAAGTAGTTCATATTTTCGATTTTTAATTAAACATTTAAAATAATAAAAATCTATGCATTTAGCGATAGTCTGCGTAACAGGGAACGTGACGATGAACTCTTTACGTAGGTGTGCCATCCCCTCTTCAGTATGACCTTTTAGATTAAATTTATTTATTATTTGCAATCACTCGTTAAATTTTTTTTTGTTAAATAAGCAGATTCATCAAAGTTCGGGTAAAACAACGTCTGCTTTGAAAACTTTTTAGGAATAAACCAGGCATGCTTAACGACGAAACGATATCATTCGTTACGATAATCAACGTTAATAAACGAAACGAAGTCACTTCGTTTCGTTTATTAACGTTAAGATCTTCAAATTAACGTTAATTTGGCGTTCTTAACGTTAATAAACGAAACGAAATGACTTCGTTTCGTTTATTAACGTTGATTATCGTAACGAAATGATATCGTTTCGTTCGTTAAGCATGCCTGGAATAAACATTCACGCATATCTATGTATGTATATAAATATGTGAATCTTACATATGTATGTACCTACACATGTTTCTATACATAACTACGTAAGTTTGGATCAAGCTGTTGTTGAGGAGCACGTGTAAAGATTGTGGCATGTAAACGAGGGAGCCAACGACAACAAATTTGCTGATTGTTGTTGCCGCTGTTGTTACCATGTTAGGTCTCATTGGACATATGTATGTATGTACTTGCAACATTAGTTCCTGTCACTGTTGCTGCCATCGCTTTTGTTATTGTTGTTGCTGTTAAAGTTTTTGTTATTATTGCTGCTGAGACATCGGCGGCTAGTTTGTGGGTTAAATCATAAGTCATAAGCGACACGATTGAATGGTTGACTAGTTGGAGTTCCTCTCTACAAGCAAGACGTTGTTGTTTACTGGATCGTTGGCATGCCGCAACAGCAACTGTACACAGAAAGAAAAAGAGAGGTAAATCTAACCGAAAAGACGGTTAAAATTGCAGTGACCGAAAAACGTTGTAAATCTAACCGACTAAAAATTGTTATTATAATAGTTCGTCAAAATAGTTCGAGTACCATCAAAAATTGTACGAGAACCACCAAAAATAGTTCGGATACAATAAAAATAGTTCGTGTACCATTAAAATAGTTCATTTACCATGAAAAACAGTTTTTTTTACCACGGAAAATAGTTTCTTTATCATCAAAACTATTTTTTTTAACCATGAAAAATAGTTTGTTTACCATTAATAACCAAAAGAAAAAACTTTCAAAAATAACTAAAAAAAACGTTATTTTTTAAATTAATACATTATTATTTATAACTTTAATTAAATACGTACATATTTTTATATGTTTTACATTTGTACATTAGGTAAATGTTTAGTTTTAAAAAAATTTTGGACGAATATATGTAATTCCATTTGGAGAAAGAGTTGTATTAAGAGGGGAATAATATAATTCAGAAAGGTCCAATAGATAAAATTGGTCTGTACTTTCTATAACGGGAAATGATTGAAAATGTTCTGAAAACAACGCAATTGAGTGTTCAACGCATATAAAAATTACTTTGTTGTTTTCAAGTATAATAATGTCATTTATTTCAAATAATTTCAAAGATTTTGACATTAATTTCTTGACTTTCTTGATTACATTGCTGTTTATTGAATTGTAACGGAACATTTATATTTTCAAATCCAGTAAGTTTCTGAAATGTTGAACTTAAATTAGAAATGCATGAATTCACTTTCTTAAAGTGGCTTTTAAAAGTTCGTAAGCACTGGTAATAATGGCAACAATGCAGACAGTAAAAAGTACTAGATGATGTTAAACTGTGACAATTTTTTAGATGAAATACGAGTTTATCAACATCTTCAAAACTTTCGTTGCATACAAAGCAAAAGACCATTTTCGAACAAAAAATATATATAACGTAAAATTATTAAAAATATATATAAAAGGTTAAAGTTTACTTTTATGTAATTACATTACATTAAGTCGCTCAACAAGCAAAGTACATTTGGGGAAGGTTTATCTTCAGTCAATTCAATGGAATAAAAATATCTTTGGACAAACGTCCAAAACTCAATGATATCCTGTGGATATTTTAAATGTAAAACATGAAAAGTCTTAAAGCATATGTCTAAAGCACTTAAAAATGAAGGAAGCTCATACTTGATGTCGTCATAGAAAACATAAAATTTGCAATCGCTCAAATCACTGCCAATTGCGATAATTAGTGGTTGCAATGTCTCGTCGCGTGCACACAGTGATGTTTTCAGGTTATCCAATTTATTTTCGACATCGTTCGCCGTATTAACCTGTAGTAAAAACGAGAGCTGAGAATCCTTAATAGTGCTTCTAAAAACCGTTTTGTCATCTGATTTCCGTTTTATATTAGGTCGTAGTACAGCGTGCAGCAACAATGCTATAAGTTGACCTGAACCTTTAATACAAATATATTTATAAACAGTTAATAATCATTCAATCTGATTATTACTTATGTTAACAAACCTTGCTCAGCCTCATTTACTTTTTTCAAGTGCTGCAGATTTTGAGTGTCTTTTACCCTCTTGTTCAGAATTGGTAAAAATTTTGTTTTAAAAGCCTGCCAATTTTCTGTTAGCCTTGATGAATTCTGATGCAGAGCATTAAAGTCAATATCAATGTGGAACAAACGAAAGTATGAAGCATGATTTTCATTTCAACATTGTATATTAAAATGTAAAATCCACCTACCAGATTGTAACAACACGAATGGGAAAAAGTTTCCAGTTCCGTAAAATGTTCGCTGATGTGTTACCACTTAAGTTCAAAATTTGTTGTCGTCTGGTTTTGAATGTTTTCTTCCAATTAGCTTCAACTGTGCTCCACGGCGAATCAAATAGTTTGAGCCAGTCATAGGCAGCTGCATAAAGAAACGTGAAATCACTATAAGCAAAAGATATTGGCATGGCATTAATTACATTTTTCATCATCGAAAGTAAACGTATGTTCTTCTGTCGGTGATGTCTCAGGAGTTGGACTTTCTGGGTCCACTAACTCACCAGATTTCTTTAATTTTTTCAATGTGTTGTAATATTTATCGTACAAACGGCCTGCTGGCCTCAAGGTAATGGGATCTTTGTGATAGTAAATCGACTGAAAATTTATGAAAATTTAGAAATAATTTTGGAAGGAATGTATAATTTGTAAAACCTTGTCGTCTTTAAATCTGTTAGCAATATCTTGCGCAATAGATTGGAATGTATTTCGAGATATCTTGATTTTTCTTTTAATAAACCAAGACACAGTCGCATCAATTAAGATCTTCCTCCCAGCGTCATCTACCTTGCCCAACCGCTGAACATACTCACCAGTTGGATGAGCATTCAGCACTTGTTGTAAATCCTAAACAATTATAATTATTTTTGATTTATTTTGCACACTATATACACTTACAAAATCATGTGACGAAGAACTGGATGGCTGTGAACATGAAGGAGATTCAATGCCAATGTTCCGCTGTCGCCACAACAATTTCAGAATTGACTGAAGCTGTATCACACGTTGACACGTTGCTATAACCCTAAAATGTTTTGCGAAAAATTATCTGAAACATTCACCGAGACTTTAAAATACTTACCTTTGCTTTCCTCCAAGTTATGAGCTTGTGGCGGAATTCTGCTCTAGCACCAATCGTGTCGTTCTTGAACAAATCTGCAAGGTCAGACTCCGTCAGATATTTCAAATTGGTCAGCGTTATTGCTTGCGCTGAAATAGCAGAAAATAAAATAAAAAATAAAACAATGACATATGTATGTATTTGCAAATCACCTTTGAGTTCTGCGATTTTTTGAGGAAAACCCCACTCAAAAATCAGTTGAGAAAATTCCGTGTCTGCTGGATCAGGATTATTCATATCATCCGCCTCAAGAGCACTTTATATATTTTACGAAAACAAGTCACTATTGTTAAGACTCATTGTTATTCTATTAATTTTAATTAAATTAAATCTCACTTTAAACAATGCCCACGCAGCAAACACTGTCCACGAAACTTTGACTACTGAATATCAACAATGAGTTGTTTTATTTTGCAGAAAGCATCAAGAGTTGCCGTTATTCTCATAGAATAAACTATCTTTTCGGTTAGTTTAACCAACCAAAATAGTACAGTTACAATTTTATTTGGTTGGTTTTACTATTTTGGCTGTTAAGAATTGTAATTTTACCATTTTAGAGTTTAGCCATACCATTTTTTATACTCAGTTGAGCAGAGCTCACAGAGTATATTAAGTTTGATTGGATAACGGTTGGTTGTACATATATAAAGGAATCGAGATAGATATAGACTTCCATATATCAAAATAATCAGGAAAAAATTTGATTGAGCCATGTCCGTCCGTCCGTCCGTCCGTCCGTTAACACGATAACTTGAGTAAATTTTGAGGTATCTTGATGAAATTTGGTATGTAGGTTCCTGAGCACTCATCTCAGATCGCTATTTAAATTGAACGATATCGCACTATAACCACGCCCACTTTTTCGACATCGAAAATTTCCAAAAACCGAAAAAGTGCGATAATTCATTACAAAAGATAGATAAAGCGACGAAACTTGGTAGATGGGTTGAAATTATGACGCAGAATAGAAAATTAGTAAAATTTTGGACAATGGGCGTTGCACCGCCCACTTTTAAAAGAAGGTAATTTAAAATTTTGCAAGCTGTAATTTGGCAGTCGTTGAAGATATCATGATGAAATTTGGCAGGAAGGTTACTCCTATTACTATATGTACGCTTAATAAAAATTAGCAAAATCGGAGAAGGACCACGCCCACTTTTAAAAAAATTTTTTTTTAAAGTAAAATTTTAACAAAAATTTAATATCTTTACAGTATATAAGTAAATTATGTCAACATTCAACTCCAGTAATGATATGGTGCAACAAAATACAAAAATAAAAGAAAATTTCAAAATGGGCGCGGCTCCGCCCTTTTTCATTTAATTTGTCTAGGATACTTTTAACGCCATAAGTCGAACAAAAATTAACCTATCCTTTTGAAATTTGGTGGGGGCATAGATTTTATGACGTTAACTGTGAAAATGGGCGAAATCGGTTGATACCACGCCCAGTTTTTATACACAGTTGTTCGTCTGTCCTTCCGCATGGCCGTTAACACGATAACTTGAGCAAAATTCGGCATATCTTTAATGACCTTAGTTCACGTGCTTACTTGAACTCACTATATCTTGGTATGAAAAAAGAACGAAATCCGACAATGACCACGCCCACTTTTTCGATATCGAAAATTACGAAAAATGAAAAAAATGCCATAATTCTATACCAATTACGAAAAAAGGGATGAAACATGGTAATTGGATTGGTTTATTGACACAAAATATAACTTTAGAAAAAACTTTATATAATGGTTGTGACACCTACCATATTAAGTAGAAGAAAATGAAAAAGTTCTGCAGGGCGAAATAAAAAAACCCTTAAAATCTTGGCAGATATTACATATATAAATAAATTAGCGGTTTCCAACAGATGATGTTCTGGGTCACCCTGGTCCACATTTTGGTCGATATCTGGAAAACGCCTTCACATATACAACTACCACCACTCCCTTTTAAAACTCTCATTAATACCTCATTCTAGAGTCACCCCTGGTCCACCTTTATGGCGATATCTCGAAAATGCGTCCACCTATAGAACTAAGCCCCACGCCATTTTAAAATACTCATTAACACCTTTCATTTGATACCCATATCGTACAAACATATTCTAAAGTCACCTCTGATCCACCTTTATGGCTATATCCCTAAATGGCGTCCACCTATAGAACTATGGCCCACTCCCTCATAAAATACTCATTAGTGCCATCATTCCAGGGTTTCCCTCGGTTCATTTTCCTACATGGTTATTTTCCCTTATGTTGTCACCATAGCTCTCAACTGAGTATGTAATGTTCGGTTACACCAGAACTTAACCTTCCTTACTTGTTGTAGTTAAATTTATATGCTACAATTCTAACGGTTAGTTTAACCAACCAAAATAGTACAGTTACAATTTTATTTGGTTGGTTTTAAGATTTTGGCTGTTAAGAATTGTAATTTTACCATTTTAGAGTTTAGCCATACCATTTTTATACCTTTCATGAAAATGAAATGGTATATTAATTTCGTCACGAAACCCAAAACTGTAAGTCCTTAAAGGAAAATAGATAGACCCACCATTAAATATACCGAAATAATCAGGTTGAAGAGCTGAGTTTATTTAGCCATGTCCGTCTGTCTCTTTGTATGCAAACTAGTACCTCAATTTTTGAGATATCACGATAAAATTTGGTGAGCGGGTGTATTTGTGTGTCCGATTAGACATTTGTCGGAACCGCCCGGATCGGACCACTATAGCATATATCCTCCATACAACCGATTTTTCAGAAAAAGAGGATTTTTGTCATATCTTACTCAACTTAACAGATTGAAGCTTCAAACTTCACCATATAATTTCGTGTATTGCACATATTGTTGCCTGAAAAAATTGATGAGATCGGTTGTATATATAGTATATATCCTCCACAACCGATTGTTCAGATAATAAACTTTTCCCAATTACTGCCCTATTTTAAAAGCTAGAGGCTTCAAATTTCAACGAATGCTTACGCATATAGCATATATTGTTGTCTGAAAAAATCATAGCGATCGGTTGTATATATAGTATATATCCCATACAACCGATTGTTCAGATAAGAAACTTTTCGCAATTTCTACCCCATTCTAACAGCTATATGCTTCAAATTTCACCGATTGCTTTCGTATATAGTATATATTGTTGTGTCAAAAAATCATAGAGATCGGTGGTATATATATCATATACTTCATATAAACTGTCATTTTGACCCCTTTTTTACGGCTAGAAGCTTCAAAATTCATCAAATTTCATCAAATAGCTACGTTTGCGTCATATATTTTTGAAATACGTGATTCGTAGTCATAGTTTTTACATGCAGACCACAAAAAACTTGAAGCTTTGCATCCTCACACAGATTACCTACCTATTTTTATACCTTTCATGAAAATGAAATGGTATATTAATTTCGTCACGAAACCGAAAATTGTAAGTCCTTAAAGGAAAATAGATAGACCCACCATTAAGTATACCGAAATAATCAGGTTGAAGAGCTGAGTTGATTTAGCCATGTCCGTCTGTCCGTATGTCTGTTTGTATGCAAACTAGTCCCTCAATTTTTGAGATATCTTGATAAAATTTGGTGAGCGGGTGTATTTGTGTGTCCGATTAGACATTTGTCGGAACCGCCCGGATCGGACCACTATAGCATATATCCTCCATACAACCGATTTTTCAGAAAAAGAGGATTTTTGTCATATCTTACTCAATTTAACAAATTGAAGCTTCAAACTTCACCATATAATTTCGTATTATGTACATATTGTTGCCTGAAAAAATTGATGAGATCGGTCGTATATATAGTATATATCCCCCACAACTGATTGTTCAGATAAGAAACTTTTCGCAATTACTGCCCTATTTTAAGAGCTAGAGGCTTCAAATTTCAACTAATGCTTACGCATATAGCATATATTGTTGTCTGAAAAAATCATAGCGATCGGTTGTATATATAGTATATATCCCATACAACCGATTGTTCAGATAAGAAACTTTTCGCAATTTATACCCCATTCTAACAGCTATAAGCTTCAAATTTCACCGATTGCTTACGTATATAGTATATATTGTTGTGTCAAAAAATCATAGAGATCGGTGATATATATAATATATATATGATGGTATATAGTATATAAATATAGTATATATATATTTTTTTTGCGATTTCGGCCCCATTTTAACAGCTAGAAGCTTCAAATTTCACCAAATGCTTACGTGTATAGCCCATATTGATGTCTGAAAAAATCATTGAGATCGGTCGTATATATAGTATATATCTCATACAACCGATTGTTCAGATAAGAAACTTTGCCCAATTTCTGCCCCATTTTAACAGCTAGAAGCTTCAAATTTCACCAAATGCTTACGTGTATAGCATATATTGTTGTCTAAAAAAATCATAGAGATCGGTGGTATATATATTATATACTTCATATAAACTGTCATTTTTGCCCCTTTTTTAAGGCTAGAAGCTTCAAATTCATCAAATTTTATCAAATAGTTACGTTTACGTCATATATTTTTGAAATACGTGATTCGTAGTCATAGTTTTTACATGCAGACCACACAAAATGTGAAGCTTTGCATCCTCACACAAAGTACCTACCTATTTTTTATACCTTTCATGAAAATGAAATGGTATATTAATTTCGTCACGAAACCCAAAATTGTAAGTCCTTAAAGGAAAATAGATAGACCCACCATTAAGTATACCGAAATAATCAGGTTGAAGAGCTGAGTTGATTTAGCCATGTCCGTCTGTCTGTTTGTATGCAAACTAGTCCCTCAATTTTTGAGATATTTTGATAAAATTTGGTGAGCGGGTGTATTTGGGTGTCCGATTAGACATTTGTCGGAACCGGCCGGATCGGACCACTATAGCATATATCCTCCATACAACCGATTTTTCAGAAAAAGAGGATTTTTGTCATATCTTACTCAACTTAACAGATTGAAGCTTCAAACTTCACCATATAATTTCGTGTATTGCACATATTGTTGCCTGAAAAAATTGATGAGATCGGTCGTATATATAGTATATATCCCCCACAACTGATTGTTCAGATAAGAAACTTTTCGCAATTACTGCCCTATTTTAAGAGCTAGAATCTTCAAATTCAACTAATGCTTACGCATATAGCATATATTGTTGTCTGAAAAAATCATAAAGATCGGTGGTATATATAGTATATATATGGTGGTATATATAGTATATATATATATTTTCGCAATTTTAGCTCCAGTTTAACAGCTAGAAGCTTCAAATTTCACCGAATGCTTGCGTATATAGCATATATTGTTGTCTGAAAAAATCATAGCAATCGGTTGTATATATAGTATATATCTCATACAACCGATTGTTCAGATAACAAACTTTTCGCAATTTCTGCCCCATTTTAACAGCTAGAAGCTTCAAATTTCACTAAATGCTTACGTGTACAGTATATATTGTTGTGTGAGAAAATCATATAGATCGGTGATATATATATTATATACTTCATATAAACTGTCATTTTTGCCCCTTTTTTACGGCTAGAAGCTTCAAAATTCATCAAATAGTTACGTTTACGTCATATATGGTTGAAATACGTGATTCGTAGTCATAGTTTTTACACGCAGGCCACAAAAAACCTGAAACTTTGCATCCTCACACAAAGTACCTACTTGTTTTTTATTTTATATTTATCTTAAAAATCGTTAAGGTATGCAGATCTGTTCACTATATATTTCTTATCTTATACATCCGATTATTCGGAGATTACGAACGGGATAAGATTATTGTTCAGCCCCATTCATGAAAGGTATGAAGTCTTCGGCACAGCCGAAGAAGTCCCGTTCTTACTTGTTTGTAGTTAAATTTATATGCTACAATTCTAATGGTTAGTTTAACCAACCAAAATAGTACAGTTACAATTTTATTTGGTTGGTTCTACTATTTTGGCTGTTAAGAATTGTAATTTTACCATTTTAGAGTTTAGCCATACCATTTTTATACTCAGTTGAGCAGAGCTCACAGAGTATATTAACTTTGATTGGATAACGGTTGGTTGTACAGGTATAAAGGAATCGAGATATATATAGACTTCCATATATCAAAATCATCAGTATCGAAAAAAAATTCGATTGAGCCATGTCCGTCCGCCCGTCCGTCTGTCCGTTAACACGATAACTTGTAAATTTTGAGGTATCTTGATGATATTTGGTATGTAGGTTTCTGGGCACTCATCTCAGATCGCTGTTTAAAATGAACGATATCGGACAATAACCACGCCCACTTTTTCGATATCGAAAATTTCAAAAAATCGAAAAAGTGCGATAATTCATTACCAAAGACGGATTAAGCGATGAAACTTGGTAGGTGAGTTGAACTTATGACGCAGAACTGAAAAATAGTAAAATTTTGGACAATGGGCGTGCACCGCCCACTTTTAAAAGAAAGTAATTTAGAAGTTTTGCAAGCTGTAATTTGGCAGTCGTTGAACATATCATGATGAAATTAGGCAGGAACGTTACTCTTATTACTATATATCTGCTTAATAAAAATTAGCAAAATCGGACACCGACCACGCCCACTTTTTAAAATTTTTTTTTAATTCAAATTTTAAAAGAAAAGTTAATATCTTTACAGTATATAAGTAAATTATGTCAACATTCAACTCCAGTAATGATATGGTGCAACCAAATACAAAAATAAAAAAAATTTCAAAATGGGCGTGGCTCCGCCCTTTTTCATTTAATTTGTCTAGGATACTTTTAATGCCATAAGTGGAACAAAAATTTACCAATCCTTGTGAAATTTGGTAGTGGCTTAGATTCTAGGACGATAACTGTTTTCTGTGAAAAAGGGCGAAATCGGTTTGAAGCCACGCCCAGTTTTTATACACAGTCGACCGTCTGTCCTTCCGCTCGGCCGTTAACACGATAACTTGAGCAAAAATCGATATATCTTTACTAAACTTAGATCACGTACTTATATGAACTCACTTCATATTGGTATAAAAAATGGCCGAAATCCGACTTTGACCACGCCCACTTTTTCGATATCGAAAATTACGAAAATGACAAAAATGCCACAATTCTATACCAAATACGAAAAAAGGATGAAACATGGTAAGGTAATTGGATTGTTTTATTGACGCGAAATATAACTTAAGAAAAAACTTTATAAAATGGTTTTGACACCTACCATATTAAGTAGAAGAAAATGAAAAAGTTTGCAGGGCGAAATCAAAAGCCCTTGGAATCTTGGAAGGAATACTGTTCGTGGTATTACATATATAAACAAGTAAGGAAGGTTAAGTTCGGGTGTAACCGAACATTACATACTCAGTTGAGAGCTATGGTGGCAACATAAGGGAAAATAACCATGTAGGAAAATGAACCGAGGGTAACCCTGGAATGTGTTTGTATGACATGTGTATCAAATGAAAGGCGTTAAAGATTATTTTATGAGGGAGTGGGCCATAGTTCTATAGGTGGACGCTATTTAGGGATATAGCCATAAAGGTGGATCAGGGTTGACTCTAGAATGCGTTTGTACGTTATGGGTATCAAATGAAAGGTGCTAATGAGTATTTTAAAAGGAGTAATCCTTAGTTCCATAGGTGGACGCCGTTTCGAGATATCGCCACAAAGGTGGACCAGGGGTGACCCTAGAATTTGTTTGTACAATATGGGCATCGAACGAATGGTGTTAATGAGTATTTTAAAAGGGAGTGGGCCTTAGTTCTATAGGTGGATGCCGTTTCGAAATATCGCCATAAAGGTGGACCAGTGGTGACTCTAGAATGTGTTTGTACGATATGGGTATCAAATGAAAGGTGTTAATTAGTATTTTAAAAGGGAGTAATCCTTAGTTCCATAGGTGGACGCCGTTTCGAGATATTGCCATAAAGGTGGGCCAGGGGTGACCCTAGAATTTGTTTGTACGATATGGGTATCAAATTAAAGGTATTAATGAGGGTTTTGAAAGGGAGTGGTGGTTGTTGTACAGGTGGACGCCATTTCGAGATATCGCCATAAAGGTGGACCAGGGGTGACACTAGAATTTGTTTCTACAATATGGGTATCAAAAGAAAGGTGTTAATGAGTATTTTAAAAGTGAGTAATCCTTAGTTCTATAGGTGGACGCCTTTTCGAGGTATCGTAATAAAGGTGGACCAGGGGGACTCTAGATTTTGTTTGTACGATATGGGTATCAAATGAGAGGTGATAATGAGAATTTTTAAAAGGGAGTGAGCCTTCGTTCTATAGGTGTTCGCCTTTTCGAGATATCGCCATAAAGGTGGACCAGGGGTGACTTTAGAATATGTTTGTACGATATGGGTATCAAATTAAAGGTATTAATGAGAGTTTTAAAAGGGAGTGGTGTGAAGGCGTTTTCCAGATATCGACCAAAATGTAGACCGGGTGACCCAGAACATCATCTGTTGGATACCGCTAATTTATTTATATATGTAATACCTGCCAAGATTTTAAGGGTTTTTTATTTCGCCCTGCAGAACTTTTCATTTTCTTCTACTTAATATGGTAGGTGTCACAACCATTTTATAAAGTTTTTTTCTTAAGTTATATTTCGCGTCAATAAAACAATCCAATTACCTTACCATGTTTCATCCCTTTTTTCGTATTTGGTATAGAATTATGGAATTTTTTTCTTTTTTCTTAATTTTCGATATCGAAAAAGTGGGCGTGGTCATAGTCGGATTTCGTTCATTTTTCATACCAAGATAAAGTGAGTTCAAGTAAGCACGTGAACTAAGTTCATTAAAGATATGTAAATTTTTGCTCAATTTATCGTGTTAACGGCCATGCGGAAGGACAGACGGACGACTGTGTATAAAAACTGGGCGTGGCATCAACCGATTTCGCCCATTTTTACAGAAAACAGTTATCGTCACAAAATCTATGCCCCTACCAAATTTCAAAAGGATTGGTTAATTTTTGTTCGACTTATGGCGTTAAAAGTATCCTAGACAAATTAAATGAAAAAGGGCGGAGCCACGCCCATTTTAAAATTTTATTTTATTTTTGTATTTTGTTGCACCATATCATTACTGGAGTTGAATGTTGACATAATTTACTTATATACTGTAAAGATATTAAATTTTTTGTAAAAATTTTACTTTAAAAAAAAATTTTTTTAAAAGTGGGCGTGATCCTTCTCCGATTTTGCTAATTTTTATTAAGCGTACATGTAGTAATAGGAGTAACGTTCCTGCCAAATTTCATCATGATATCTTCAACGACTGCCAAATTACAGCTTGCAAAACTTTTAAATTACCTTCTTTTAAAAGTGGGCGGTGCCACGCCCATTGTCCAAAATTTTACTAATTTTCTATTCTGCGTGATAAGTTCAACTCATCTACCAAGCTTCGTCGCTTTAGCTGTCTTTTGTAATGAATTATCGCACTTTTTCGGTTTTTCGAAATTTTCGATATCGAAAAAGTGGGCGTGGTTATTGTCCGATATCGTTCATTTTAAATAGCGATCTGAGATGAGTGCTCAGGAACTTACATACCAAATTTCATCAAGATACCTCAAAATTTACTCAAGTTATCGTGTTAACGGACGGACGGACGGACGGACGGACATGGCACAATCAATTTTTTTTTCGATCCTGATTATTTTGATATATGGAAGTCTATATCTATCTCGATTCCCTTATATATGTACAACCAACCGTTATCCAATCAAACTTAATATACTCTGTGAGCTCTGCTCAACTGAGTATAAAAAATTAGCGGTACCCGACAGATGATGTTCTGGATCACCCTGGTCCACATTTTGGTCGATATCTCGAAAACGCCTTCACATATACAACCTTTCATTGATACCCATATTGTACAAACGCATTCTAGAGGCACCCCTGGTCCACGTTTATGGGGATATCTCGAGAAGGCGTCGACCTATAGAACTAAGCCCACGCCCTTTTAAAATACTCATTAACACCTTTAATTTGATACCCATATCGTACAATACATTCTATAGTCAGCCCTGGTCCACGTTTATGACGATATCTCGAAAAGGCTTGCACCTTTAGAACTATTGCCCACTCCCTTCTAATATACTTTTTAATACCTTCCATTTGAAACCCATGTCATACAAACACATTCCAGGGTTACCCTAGGTTCATTTTCCTACATGGTGATTTTCCCTTATTTTGTGTCCAAAGATGTCAGCTGAGTATGTAATGTTCGGTTACACCCGAACTTAGCCTTTCTTACTTGTTTGTATGTACATATATATGTATGTCTTGTAAGGCAATTTCATTGAGAACAATTCGTAAAGGTGGGAAATATGCCTACCTTATAAACGGACAAACATGCATACAAGTGAGCGTGTAAATGTCCTGACGTACATACTTAAAGTTCCGCATACTACTCATGTACATATATACATACATATGTACATACATTAGTATTTTTGTACCACGTGTCCTAGTATATTTATTTTTTACCTAAAAGGCCTTTGGCACTTTGGCTTATATATATTGAATGATGCGCAATTCAATTCATTTCAGTTAAGTTCAGAGTGAAAATATTCTCTATTGGCTTTTTTTATGCATATCAGAATACTTACTTACATATTAAAATAAATATGTACATACCTATACACATTATTATGCTAGGCATTATTTCTACTCTACAAGTACTTTGGATTATTTTGTGTTGGCGCTTTAATGCAGAAGCGATTATTGGCACAGCTGCACGTTGTGGTAGATCAGAAGCTGGTCATAAATGCTTTTCAACTTGCAAATATGCATTCGATGAATTGATAAACACACACATACACATACATATGTATAGTACAACACTTTTTCATATGCCTAAAATGCGCGTATTGCGAACGGCACGCCGCACAGTAGTCGAGTTGTCGCCGTTTTCACAACAAAAAAAAACCAAAAAATATTTGCAAGGTACAATCTGAAGAGCTGTGGCCTTGTCCTTTTTGATGTCGCGTTCTTTCAGTTTTTTTCCAAAATATTCAACCAATTAAAACAAGTAAGGAAGGCTAAATTCGGGAGTAACCGAACATTACATACTCAGCTGAGAGTTTGGAGACAAAAAATATTTAGAAAAATCGTTTTGGCAAAAGTTAATAGCCTTGTTTTATTTTGCTTTGAGCTCAAGAAATTCAACAAATTATTAGAAAAATTGTATATCTTTTTACTCAGCTGAGCAGAGCTCACAGAGTATATTAACTTTGTTCGCATAACGGTAATCCGTAACGGCATAAACTAATCGAGATAGATATAGACTTCTATATATCAAAATGATCTGGGTGAAACAAGAAATTCATTTAACCATGTCCGTCCGTCTGTAAACACGATAACTTGAGTAAATTTTGAGGTATCTTGATGAAATTTGGTACGTAGGTTCCTGGGTGCTCATCTGAGATCGCTGTTTAAAATGAACGAAATCGGACTACAACCACGCCCACTTTTTCGATATCGAAAATTTCGAAAAACCGAAAAAGTGCGATAATTCATTACCAAAGACGGATAAAGAGATAAAACTTGGTAGGTGCGTTGACCATATGACGCAAAATAGAAAATTAGTAAACTTTTGGACAATGGGTGTGGCACCCCCCACTTTTAAAAGAAGGTAATTTAAAAGTTTTGCAAGCTGTAATTTCGCACGTTACTCCATTACTATATGAATGCTAAATAAAAATTAGGAAAATCGGATGACCAACTCGCCCACCTTTAAAAAATTTTTTTTAAAGCCAAATTTTAACAAAAATATAAAAGCTTTTCAGTATATAAGTAAATTATGTCAACAATAAATCCCCGTAAAGATGTGGTGCAACAAAATACAAAATTAGAGAAAATTTCAAAATGGGCGTGGCTCCGCCCTTTTTCATTTAATTTGTCTAGGATACTTTTAATACCATAGGTCGAACAAAAATTTGCCAATCCTTGTGAAATTTGGTCGGGGCTTAGATTCTAGTACGATAACTGTTTTCTGTGAAACAGGGCAAAATCGGTTGTAGCCATGCCCAATTTTTATACACAGTCGACCGGCTGTCCTTCCGATCGGCCTTTAACACGATAACTTGAGCAAAAATCGATATATCTTTACTAAACTCAGTTCACGTACTTATCTTAACTCACTTTATATTGGTATAAAAATGGCCGAAATCCGACTATGACCACGCCCAATTTTTCGATATCGAAAATTACGAAAAATGAAAAAAATGCCACAATTCTATACCAAATACGAAAAAGTGATGAAACATGGTAATTGGATTGGTTTATTGACGCAAAATATAACTTTAGAAAAAACTTTGTAAAATGGGTGTGACACCTACCATATTAAGTAGAAGAAAATGAAAAAGTTCTGCAGGGCGAAATCAAAAGCCCTTGGAATCTTGGCAGGAATACTGTTCGTGGTATGACATATATAAATAAATTAGCGGTACTCGACAGAAGATGTTCTGGGTCACCCTGGTCCACATTTTGGTCGATATCTCGAACACGCCTTCACATATACAACTAAGGGATACTCCCTTTTAAAACCCTCATTAATACCTTTAATTTGATATCCATATCGTACAAACACATTCTAGGGTCACCCCTGGTCCACCCTTATTGCGATATCTCGAAAGGGCGTCCACCTATAGAACTAAGGCCCATTACGTTTTAAATAATCATTAACACCTTTCATTTAATACCCATGTCATACAAACACATTCCAGGGTTACCCTAGGTTCATTTTGCTAAATGGTTATTTTCCCTTATTTTGTCTCCAAAGCCCTCAGCTGAGTATGTAATGTTCGGTTACACCCGAACTTAGCCTTCCTTACTTGTAATTTTGTTTGTTAAGATGAAATATTGTTTTTCTCAATGAATTCTTTTATAATTTTTTGAAGAAATTCAAATCCAATTTTTTTAACAGCAAAATATCTGTAAATTGAAAA
>JARSSU010030205.1:0-48974 GCA_029619165.1 Eurosta solidaginis | reverse complement strand
TTGCGCTAGGTTGGCGCAAAGATCGAGAGTATAGTCGATTCGTATTAGTGTGTGTCGCGTAGTTGGTCCATATATATAGAGCCACATGAAACTACATACATGAATAGAGAGCGACTCTCTGATGTCGAATTGGTCACTATTATGGTACAAATAAAGTTACATACATAGAGAGGACAAGCATACGTGGCGTGCGTCAGAGTGAGTAACAAAAGTTAACTTGGTTGTGAAGGCTATATGTATTGAGGACTCAGATTGTAACAAACTGCCAGGAAAGAGTCCTTGTAATAATGTGTCACTAAATGAACTTAATAGAAAGAGGCAATTAATAAAGACTACAAAAGTTGAAAATAAAATAATAAACATTTAGTTTAAACGGTTTTATGAAAACAATACTTATATGAAGTTATAATAATGCTAAAAGCTTGAAAATAATAGTTAGGTTCTAGGTATAAGTCACACCACCCCTCATCAATGTAATCAAACCTTAATAAGGTTATGCTACGGCTCACATTTAGAAATTTCACGCGCCCAACGCTTTTATTTAATTGTCTGATCAACGCCCCTAGATTGATGAGAGTGTGGTGACTAATACCTAGGCCTACCTAATTATTTTCTAGCTTTTAGTATTTTTATAACTCAGTTGAGCAGAGCTCACAGAGTATATTAAGTTTGATTGGATAACGGTTGGTTGTACATATATAAAGGAATCGAGATAGATATAGACTTCCATATATCAAATAATCAGGATCGAAAAAAATTTGATTGAGCCATGTCCGTCCGTCCGTCCGTCCGTCCGTCCCGTCCGTTAACACGGATAACTTGAGTAAATTTTGAGGTATCTTGATGAAATTTGGTATGTAGGTTCCTGAGCACTCATCTCAGATCGCTATTTAAAATGACGATATCGGACTATAACCACGCCCACTTTTTCGATATCGAAAATTTCGAAAAACCGAAAAGTACGATAATTCATTACAAAAGACCGATAAAGCGACGAAACTTGGTAGATGATTGAACTTATGACGCAAAATAGAAAATAGTAAAATTTTGGACAATGGGCGTGGCACCCGCCCACTTTTAAAAGAAGGTAATTTAAAAATTTGCAAGCTGTAATTTGGCAGTCGTTGAAGATATCATGATGAATTTGGCAGGAACGTTACTCTTATTACTATATGTACGCTTAATAAAAATTAGCAAATCGGAGAAGGACCACGCCCACTTTATTTTTTCAAAAAGTAAAATTTAACAAAAAATTTAATATCTTTACAGTATATAAGTAAATTATGTCAGATTCAACTCCAGTAATTATATGGTGCAACAAAATACAAAATAAAAGAAAATTTAAAAATGGGCGTGGCTCCGCCCTTTTTCATTTAATTTGTCTAGGATACTTTTAACGCCATAAGTCGAACAAAAATTAACCAATCCTTGTGAAATTTGGTAGGGCATAGATTTTATGGCGTTAACTGTTTTCTGTGAAAATGGGCGAAATCGGTTGATGCCACGCCCAGTTTTATACACAGTCGTCCGTCTGTCCTTCCGCATGGCCGTTAACACGATAACTTGAGCAAAAATCGATATATCTTTACTAAACTCAGTTCACGTACTTATCTAACTCACTTTAATCTTGGTATGAAAATGAACGAAATCCGACTATGACCACGCCCACTTTTTCCATATCGAAAATTACGAAAAATGAAAAAATGCCATAATTCTATACCAAATACGAAAAAAGGGATGAAATATGGTAAGGTAATTGGATTGTTTTATTGACGCGAAATATAACTTTAGAAAAAACTTTATAAAATGATTGTGACACCTACCATATTAAGCAGAAGAAAATGAAAAGTTCTGCAGGGCGAAATAAAAAACCCTTAAAATCTTGGCAGGTATTACATATATAAATAAATTAGCGGTATCCAACAGATGATGTTCTGGGTCACCCCTGGTCCACATTTTGGTCGATATCTGGAAAAACGCCTTCACATATACAACTACCACCACTCCCTTTTAAAACTCTCATTAATACCTTTAATTTGATACCCATATCGTACAAACTCATTCTAGAGTCACACCTGGTCCACTCTTTATGCGATATCTCGAAAAGGCGTCCACCTATAGAACTAAGGCCCACTCCCTCTTAAAATACTCATTAACTCCTTTCGTTTGATACCCATATTGTCAAACGAATTCTAGAGTCACCCCTGGTCCACCTTTATGGCGATATCTCGAAAAGGGGTCCACCTATAGAACTAAGCCCCACGCCCTTTTAAAATAATCATTAACACCTTTCATTTGATACTCATATCATACAAACAAATTCTAGAGTCACCCCTGGTCCACCTTTATGGCGATATCTCGAAAAGCGTCCACCTATAAACGAAGGCCCACTCCCTTTTAAAAATACTCATTAACACCTTTCATTTGATACCCATATCGTACAAACAACAGTCTAGAGTCACCCCTGGTCCACCTTTATGTGCGATACTCTCGAAAAGGCGTCCACCTATAGAACTAAGGTCCACTCCCTCTTAAAATACTCATTAACTCCTTTCGTTTGATACCCATATTGCACAAACGAATTCTAGAGTCACCCCTGGCCCACCTTTATGGCGATATCTCGAACGGCGTCCACCTATAGAACTAAGGCCCACTCCCTTTTAAAATACTCATTAATACCTTCGTTTGATGCCCATATTGTGCAAACAAATTCTAGGGTCACCCCTGGTCCACCTTTATGGCGATATCTCGAAACGGCGTCCACCTATGGAACTAAGGATTACTCCCTTTTAAAATGCTCATTAACACCTTTCATTTGATACCCATATCGTACAAACGCATTCTAGAGTCACCCCTGGTCCATCTTTACGGCGATATCTCGAAAAGGCGTCCATCTATAGTACTTAGGTCCACGCCCTTTAAAATACTCATTAATACCTTTCATTGATACCATATCGTACAAACGCATTCTAGAGTCAACCCCTGATCCACCTTTATGGCTATATCCCTAAATGGCGTCACCTATAGACTATGGCCCACTCCCTCATAAAATACTCTTTAATGCCTTTCATTTGATACACATGTCATACAAACACATTCCAGGGTTCCCTCGGTTCATTTTCCTACATGGTATTGTTCCCTTATGTTGTCACCATAGCTCTCAACTGAGTATGTAATGTTCGGTTACACCCGAACTTAACCTTCCTTACTTGTTTATTACTTCATGTAAGTATTGTTTTCATAAAACCGTTTAACTAAAAATTTTTTTTCAATATTTTTTAATACGATGTGTCACTTGGATATCTACACATCATTGCCATTTATTTGGAGTTTTTTTTTAACTAAATAAAATAAATAAAAAAAAAAAAAAACTAAATAAATGCGCAAAAAATAGTCAACAACGAAAGGTATTTCACCTCGTACTCCTATAGAATATTTTAAATCATAATTTTATTTTTAAGAGAGCCTTCATATTATTCTTCTTTTATATGACTTATTTTGTTTTATTGATTTTCCGACAGGGTGGATAATTGATGTATGTTGAAAACGATTTGCCGTCATCCCATGTCAAATTTGGCTTGAGAGCACCCGGTTTAGCGTTGTGTCATCATCAGTGTAAATTTTCCTTCTCTTTTTGTGTGTATTTCTTTTTAAATTCGCTACTATCTCATGAATTGTTTGACACATTTAATGAAATTTTATACACATAATTTATTCTATGATCTTCTAATCAGGTGTTGCAACTGGTACGTAACAAACTAGGAAAAATGATTGACACTAAAATAAAGTAAGCAATAGTGAATTTAATAGGAAAAAAGGTATAGTGTTATATCGCTTTAAATTGGAAATCTCACCCACGAAAAAGAAATCGTTTGTAAAGTCTTCTTGCCATGCTGTTCAACCAGTTTAAATAGCAGGCAAAATCCTCACGTTGAATATTTCTGTAGGTGCGGCGTTTTTTCTTAACTCCATCTAGACAATGCTATTTAAGTTCGTAAATCTGACATGACTACGCGTGCATATAACTTTTTACTAAGGCATCCATATGTATCGACGTATGTCAATATTTGTCCAATTTACATAAGTGCCATCTATTGAATCTATGTGTGAAATATTGTGATACATTCCTGATACCTAATGCGACACACGGTGTAATATCGATGCATCACTTGATGGTGGCATGCGTTGTAAGTTGTATATGTATGGATGTGCAAATCCTCCAAAAGGCAAATATTGAATGTATGAAAAATCGGGAAAAACGCCATATCCTTTCACATTTACAATATTTATGCCGGATTCATATGTGCTTTGTCCTGTAACAATAAGGTTGTGACAAAGGCAGAGTTTGTAAAATGCAGGTATCTCCATTCTGTTAATAGATTATTTTTTCAAAGGAAAACAAATTTGAAGTATTTCCAATAAGAAACAGCAACAGCTTATGCTTTGCTTTTCGTAGCATATACAAAGATGCTTGTTAAGAGCCTACCGAATAACATGCAGGAATTGAGTAGCTAAATACAGATGTGGCTACATGGCCCTTCTGATCATTCGTTGTGTAGTTAAGCTATAGCCACCAATTCAGTGTGTTTGCCAAAGCTGTGCAATATTCCTCTCTAAATACTGTGACCTGTGTAAACTGTGGAACTGTGTGTTTTTAAGAGTACTATCATCGTTGTGGATGTGGTGTGTAGTTGTTGATTAACGCAGCAACGGGGCAAGTAATATGCACCCATATGCTCTAGTATACTCCAAGACAATAGTCATAGTATGCTATAAAAGGAGTATTTTATTCCATAAGTCATCAACAATTCAAATACAATATTTTGCCTGCATTGAAAGTCAAAGCATTTCGTGCTTGAGCGTGGTTTGCAGACAATTAGGTGAAACACGCGAATAATCATAGCTTTCTCCGATGTTGCTATGACACTTGCGATGAAATAGATAATAATATGTGTGAAGTTAGCGCGAATAAGAAGTTTTCATTCGCTGACGACGGCCAATGAGTCTAGACCGTCCATTTCATGGTGCCCACAGGACATAACTACCTCCATCAGACACAGCGATGTCAATTGTCCGACTGTTTCTATGTCGTGTGCAGCTACACATTACACTGGAGATAGTTTTTTTATGAAACTAACTCTAAGTGGTTTTGGAGCACCTATATACCGCGTTCCACTTTCGGTAATACATTCAGTAATATCTACGGTAGCAAACGATAACTCGTTCATGGTAAATGAATGACACGAGCTTATCCCGGAGATACTGAAAGAACCGTTAACTCATGCACATCATCATACGGTGGTGCAATTAGACACAAAATTTATAATAATTATTATTTTTGCCTGTTCAATTGCTCTGTTTGACTCGGCTATGGTTAATTATGTGATTGGCTCATCTGTACAGCAACAACTACTTTTGCTAAGATTGTCAAATATGTGTATTGGTGTTATGTGAACGGAATGGAATGAAAACATAAAACCTTTCAATTCTTGTATGTTGTAAGAAAATATTGTCAATGTATTGGTTGCATTTTGCGTTTGCCATCTCCTTTTGACAATCCCAACTCCAATGAAATGAAAAAATAAAATCAGCTGAAGAATGGTTTTAAGCATAATAGGCAATCTGAAATGTTGCGCCCTTTTTACGCCCAACCTATAGATCTAAGATGCAAACAGTTATAGGAGGCAATAGTAGAAAAATTAAAATTTTTTTTTGCGCCAAAATTTTTATTTAAAAATGGCATCACCGCAAATGCTAAACTCTACCTTGCCCTAAAATATTGGTGCTGGGTTGAGAAAACCAGCAGGTCTTATGTAAACAAACTAAGTACTCATACTTGGCCTCGCGAGAAATGTTAGCAATCCACCTTTAAATTAAAGACTAGTCTCAATTGATCACGTACTGTGTGTACATAGTCATAATAAAACAAGTAAGGAAGGCTAAGTTCGGGTGTAACCGAACATAACATACTCAGTTGAGAGCTATGGAGACAAAATAAGGAAAATCAATCTGGGGTAACCCTGGAATGTGGTTGTATAACATGTGTATCAAATGAAAGGTATTAAAGAGTATTTTAAGAGAGAATAGGCCATAGTTCTATGGATGAACGCCATTTAGGGATATCGCCATAAAGGTAGACCAGGGCTGACTCTAGAATTTGTTTGTACGATATGGGTATCAAATGAAAGGTGTTACTGAGCATTTTAAGAGGGAGTGGGCCTTAGGTCTATCGGTGGACGCCTTTTCGAGATGTCCCCATTAAGGTGGACCAGGGGTGATTCTATAATGTGTTTGTACGATATGGGTATCAAATGAAAGCTGTTAATGAGTATTTTGAAAAGGAGTGATCCTTAGTTCCATAGGTGGACGCCGTTTCGAGATATCGCCATAAAGGTGGACCAGGGGTGTCTCTAGAATGTGTTTGTACGATATGGGAATCAAATGAAAGGTGTTACTGAGCATTTTAAGAGGGAGTGGGCATTAGGTCTATAGGTGGACGCCTTTTCGAGATATCGCCATTAGGGTGGGCCAGGGGTGACTCTAGAATGTTTGTACGGTATGGGTATCAAACGAAAGGTGTTACTGAGCATTTTAAGAGGGAGTGGGCATGAGGTCTATAGGTGGACGCCTTTTCGAGATATCGTCATTAGGGTGGGCCAGGGGTGACTCTAGAATGTGTTTGTACGATATGTGCATCAAACGAAAGGTGTTACTGAGCATTTTAAGAGGGAGTGGGCATTAGGTCTATAGGTGGACGCCCTTTCGAGATATCGCCATTAGGGTGGGCCAGGGGTGACTCTAGAATGTTTGTACGATATGGGTATCAAACGAAAGGTGTTACTGAGCATTTTAAGAGGGAGTGGGCATTAGGTCTATAGGTGGACGCCTTTTCGAGATATCGCCATTAGGGTGGGCCAGGGGTGACTCTAGAATGTGTTTGTACGATATGGGTATCAAATGAAAGGTGGTAAGGAGTATTTTAAAAGGGAGTAATCCTTAGTTCTATAGGTGGACGCCTTTTCGAGATATCGCCATAAAGGTGGACCAAGGGTGACTCTAGAATGTTTGTACGATATGGGTATCAAACGAAAGGTGTTACTGAGCATTTTAAGAGGGAGTGGGCATTAGGTCTATAGGTGGACGCCTTTTCGAGATATCGCCATTAGGGTGGGCCAGGGTGACTCTAGAATGTGTTTGTACGATATGGGTATCAAATGAAAGGTGGTAATGAGTATTTTAAAAGGGAGTAATCCTTAGTTCTATAGGTGGACGCCTTTTCGAGATATCGCCATAAAGCTGGACCAAGGGTGACTCTAGAATGTTTGTACGGTATGGGTATCAAACGAAAGGTGTTACTGAGCATTTTAAGAGGGAGTGGGCATTAGGTCTATAGGTGGACGCCTTTTCGAGATATCGCCATTAGGGTGGGCCAGGGTGACTCTAGAATGTGTTTGTACGATATGGGTATCAAATGAAAGGTGGTAATGAGTATTTTAAAAGGGAGTAATCCTTAGTTCTATAGGTGGACGCCTTTTCGAGATATCGCCATTAGGGTGGGCCAGGTGTGACTCTAGAATGTTTGTACGATATGGGTATCAAACGAAAGGTGTTACTGAGCATTTTAAGAGGGAGTGGGCATTAGGTCTATAGGTGGACGCCTTTTCGAGATATCGCCATTAGGGTGGGACAGGGGTGACTCTAGAATGTTTGTATGATATGGGTATCAAACGAAAGGTGTTACTGAGCATTTTAAGAGGGAGTGTACATTAGGTCTATAGGTGGACGCCTTTTCGAGATATCGCCATTAGGGTGGGCCAGGGGTGACTCTAGAATGTTTGTACGATATGGGTATCAAACGAAAGGTGTTACTGAGCATTTTAAGAGGGAGTGGACATTAGGTCTATAGGTGGACGCCTTTTCGAGATATCGCCATTAGGGTGGGCCAGGGTGACTCTAGAATGTGTTTGTACGATATGGGTATCAAATGAAAGGTGGTAATGAGTATTTTAAAAGGGAGTAATCCTTAGTTCTATAGGTGGACGCCTTTTCGAAATATCGCCATTAGGGTGGGCCAGGTGTGACTCTAGAATGTTTGTACGATATGGGTATCAAACGAAAGCTGTTACTGAGCATTTTAAGAGGGAGTGGGCATTAGGTCTATAGGTGGACGCCTTTTCGAGATATTGCCATTAGGGTGGGCCAGGGGTGACTCTAGAATGTTTGTACGATATGGGTATCAAACGAAAGGTGTTACTGAGCATTTTAAGAGGGAGTGGACACTAGGTCTATAGGTGGACGCCTTTTCGAGATATCGCCATTAGGGTGGGCCAGGGGTTACTCTAGAATGTTTGTACGATATGGGTATCAAACGAAAGGTGTTACTGAGCATTTTAAGAGAGAGGGGGCATTAGTTCTATAGGTGGACGCCTTTTCGAGATATCGCCATTAGGGTGGGACAGGGGTGACTCTGGTATGTTTTTGTACGATATGGATATCAAATTAAAGGTATTAATGAGGGTTTTAAAAGCGAGTGGCCCTTAGATGTATATGTGAAGGCGTTCTCGTGATATCCACCAAAATGTGGACCAGGTGATCCAGAAAATCATCTGTCGGGTACTGCTAATTTATTTATATATGCAATACCACTAACAGTATTCCTGCCAAGATTCCAAGGGCTGTTGATTTCGCCTTGTAGAACTTTTTCATTTTCTTCTACTTAATATGGTAGGTGTCACACCCATTTTACAAAGATTTTTCCAAAGTTATATTTTGCGTCAACAAACCAATCCAGTTACCATGTTTCATCCCTTTTTTCGTATTTGGTATAGAATTATGGCATTTTTTTCATTTTTCGTAATTTTCGATATCGATAAAGTGGGCGTGGTTATGGTCAGATTTCGCCCATTTTTTATACCAAGAAAAAGTGAGCTCAGGTAAGTACGTGGGCTAAGTTTAGTAAAGATATATCGGATTTTGCTCAAGTTATTGTGTTAATGGCCGAGCGGAAGGACAGACGGTGGACTGTGTATAAAAACTGGGCGTGGCTTCCACCGATTTCGCCCATTTTCACAGAGAACAGTTACCGTCATAGAATCTATGCTCCTACCAAATTTGAGAAGGATTGGTAAATTTTTGTTCGACTTATGGCAATAAAAGTATTCTAGACAAACTAAATGAAAATGGGCGGAGCCACGCCCATTTTGAAATTTTCTTTTATTTTTGTATTTTGTTGCATCATATCATTACTGGAGTTGAATTTTGACTTAATTTACTTATATACAGTAAAGATATTAAATTTTTTGTTAAAATTTGAATTTAAAAAAATTTTTTTTTAAAAAGTGGGCGTGTTCTTAATCCAATTTTGCTAATTTTTATTTAGCACATATAGAGTAATAGTAGTAACGTTCCTGCCAAATTTCATCATGATATCTTCAACGACTGCCAAATTACAGCTTGCAAAACTTTTAAATTACCTTCTTGTAAAAGTGGGCGGGGCCACGCCCATTGTCCAAAATCTTACTAATTTTCTATTCTGCGTCATAACGTCAACCCATCTACCAAGTTTCGTCGCTTTATCTGTCTTTTGTAATGAGTTATCGCACTTTTTCGGTTTTTCGAAATTTTCGATATCGAAAAAGTGGGCGTGGTTATAGTCCGATATCGTTCATTTTAAATAGCGATCTGAGATGAGTGCTCAGGAACCTACATACCAAATTTCATCAAGATACCTCAAAATTTACTCAAGTTATCGTGTTAACGGACGGACGGACGGACGGACGGACGGACGGACATGGCTCAATCAAATTTTTTTTCGATCCTGATTATTTTGATATATGGAAGTCTATATCTATCTCGATTCCTTTATATATGTACAACCAACCGTTATCCAATCAAACTTAATATACTCTGTGAGCTCTGCTCAACTGAGTATAACAAGCTATAATCCTCTCTTTCGTCCGAGTGAAAGGACATCGAAAAATAAAAAAAATGAAATAAGAGAATATACATAAATACATATGTATGTGCCCATTTGGGAAGTTTTTAACATTGCCGAAAATAAAATTTTAGTAACGGTTGTGCCTTGTATGCTGTTGTTGTTGTTGTTGTAGCAGCGCTTTGTGTGTGTCATGGCCAAGGCGAATTCAGTAAGGTGGTGTTATCCGAACAGCTGATTGCTTCTTCTTGATTATTTTCCATACAACGCCTTGTACTGCAAGATGTCAGTTAAACGAAATCAATGAACATTTTCTTTTGACTTGACATTCTTCTGCACGGCGAATTGGTTGAATTCGCTTTGCCACCACCTTGTATGGATTCGCCTTGGTCATGGCCTTCTGGAGTGAAAATCGTGCAAGAATGAGCGAATAGTGAATTTTCATTGTTGCTACTCAGTGTTTACAACACAAGATTATTCAAGTTGGAGGTAAGAATAATTTTGATGAGTTTGTTGTTGGTTTTAAAATAAAGTGAAATAAAATAAAATAAAACTAAAACTAAATAATATAAAATAAAATATACTAAAAAAAATATAGTAAAATAAAACAGCAGAAATACTGTGGACATATATTTGTTGGTGTGAAATGAGTGTGAGAATCAGCAATTATGAGCGAAGCCAATTTTTATTGTTGCAATTCAAAGTGTTTACAAAAAACAAACGAGATGATTCAAGTTGGAGTTAAGAAAAATTTTGATCAGTGTTTTTATGGATATTAAATAATGTGTAATAAAATAAACTAAATAAAGAAAAATAATTTCAAATAAAATGAAATAAAATAAAACAAATTATAATAAAGTTAAATAAAATAAATTAATATAAATACTGTGCACATAGATTTGTTGTATGAAAAGAGGGCGAAAAGCAATAAATATGAGCGAAGTTAATCTTGATCGTTGCTGCTCAGTTTTACAAGGAACAACAAAATTATTCAAGTTGGAGGTAAAAATAATTTTGGTGAGTTTACTGGTGGTTGTAAAATGATGTGAAATAAAATAAGTAAATAAAATAAAATTGAATAAATAAAAGAGAATATAGGAAAATAAAATATAGTTAAATTAAATAAAATAAAATAATATGTTATAATATAAAATAACATAAAAGAAAGCAAACAAGTAAAACGATATTATATACATAGTTTTGTTGGTTTTTTATAAGTTTGTTATGGGTTATAAAATAAAAAATAAAAATAAAATGTAATATAATAAATTAAATGCGATATTATAAAATAACATAAAATAGCGCAACAGAAATACTGTGAACAAATATTTGTTGGTGTGAAAAGAGTGCGAGAATCTGAGAGTATGAGCGAAGTGAATTTCAATTGTTACTACTCAAAGTGCTTACAGAAAAAAGATTGCACAAGTTGGAGGTTAATCTGCCGGTCAACGCACAAATTTGCTTGATGGTTACCATAGCAACGGGTAGTTGTGTGCGTATCGGGCGATGTCGTGCTCACACGTATTTGTTGTCGGCTTCGCGTTGATGAAAATCAAAATTTTTAGATTTTTTCGCTTGACAGCTGGTCTATTTGATCGTGGCCGACGTGGTTGACAAGCCTTAATGTGTTAGTTTTGTGAGAACGTGCAATAAGCAACTTCGCGGAAGAAAAAGATTTTACGTTGCGGTTTATTGAAACCTACGAATGCAAAGGTCGGATGGAAAAGAAAAACTTGCCAAAAATCAGGTAATTTTCTTAGTGGCTTAAGATAAGCATCTTATTATATTAAAATTGAATAAGCTACAAAACTGCATACTCGAAAAAATTCTAAAAACTTAGAAGAAAGTTGAAAATTTTTATGAAAATTCGCAAAATTTACAAGCAATTTACACCACGAATTTTCAATACAAATGGCGCTTGATGCTTTCTGCTTGTGTGGTGGCCGGGCAAGAGACAATCACCCGATAGGCACACAACCTGTTGCTATGGCAACCATCAAACAAATTTGTGCGTTGCCCGGCAGCTTAAGAATAGTTTTGATAAGTTTGTTGATGGTTATAAAATAAAAATGAAATGAAATAAAATAAAAAAATATAAGAAATACTGCGTACATAGATTTGTTAGTATGCTAGTGAATTTTCATTGTAGCTATTCTGAGTGTTTACAAAAAAAATACCAAAACACAAGATTATTGAAGTTGGAGGTAAGAGTATGTGTGATGAGTTTGTTGAAGGCTATAAAAAATAGGAAATAAATATAATAAAATAAGTTAAAGTAGAATAAAATAAAATATAACAAAATGAAATAAAATAAAACAATATAATATATAATAACATAAAATGGTATAAAAAAGTGAAAGAAATGTTATGTATGACCATAGGTTTGTTGGTGTGAAAATAGTACGGGAATTAGAAAATATAAGCAAAGGGAATGTCGATTGTTGCTTCTCAAAATATTTACAAAAAACAAAAACAGGATGATTGAAGTTGGAGGTAAGAATAATTGTGTTGAGATTGTTGATGGCTATAATATAAATTATGTGTAATAAATAAAATAAAATAAAGTAAAATTAAATAATATAAAACCAATTATAATAATATAAAGTAATATAAAATAAAATAAAGTAGAGTGAAATAAAATAAATTACAATATAAAGAAATAAAATAAAATAAAATAAAATAAAATAGTAAAGAAATATTGTGTACATAGTGAAAATAGTGCGAGAAACAGCAAAACTTAGCAAAGTGCTTACAAAAAAAAAGGGTTGTTCAAGTTGGTAAGAATAATTTTGATGTGTTTGCTGATGGTTACCAAATAAATTAAAATAAAGTAAGTAGTAGTAGACATGCTCACACTCATATTGCTTTATACAATTGTTTTTTTTTATTGATATTAGAGAAAATTTCAAAGTTTACAAACGGCGATGGTTACCAGGACATGTTTCTTAATTTGACTGCTTCATCAGCTGGCTTCTCGGGGGTCTACTACGTTATCCCCCAAAATCAAAATCCCAAAACAAATCCCCCAAATCAAAATCCCAAATCAATCCCCAACACAAAATCCTCATTTTTTGTGTGAAATAAATTCAAATTAGGTTTAAAATCGCCGCGATCAAAAAAGGCTAATAATCCATACCAACTTTCTGCATAGGCGGCCGTCGGCCGCGCTTATAAAAAATAACCCTGGGCTACGCCATGCCAAGTCCGGGTGTGTGGTATAACCGTGGCTGCCGACACGGTGATGTCCTTCTGGGTAGTACACGCTTCTGTTAGCTTGTTCGAATTACAGCGACTAGCAGTCCTATGTATGGATAAGTAAAAATATGTATTGCCAAAACGTGAATATATACATACATACATAAAAATGAATGAAAGAGGAAAGAGATATAGCTATTTTTTTACACCGTCATGATGTTTATCATAGCACTGGGATTTTGTGATTGGGGATTTTGATTTTGGGGATTATGTGTTTGGGAATTTTTTTTCTTTGGGGATTTTGTGTCTGGGTATTTTTTTTTGGGGATTTCGTGGCACTCCCGCTTCTCGGGAGCTGGGTATTGAACTCGAAATCTCCAACATTCTTACTTTATACTTTTGTAAAGGCAGTACGAGTGCACTGCTGCTCAGTACTAAGCTTCCCCCAGCGGGTAAGGGGGTAAGAATATACCCGCGGTAGGTATGCCTGTCGTAAGAGGCGACTAAAATACCAGATTCAAGGGGTGTGTAGCGCAACCCTTCAAGTGCCAGCGCAATATATAGCTTCTCCAAACCCAATTGTCAACCTCACCTATCTGCGGCGAATCCTGTTTCACTAACAGACGAGACTCTGGCCACCCCAAGCTCCTCATGGGTGGGGAGGGAGGGTGATGGCCTGAAGGTTTATTGTGGCCACATAAATCGTTCCCGAGACGGTCGGGCTAGCACCTTAATGGTGCTGTGGTACCGGAGCGTACCGGATCTGTATCCGGCAAAGGACCATCACATCGATAACACTCCCCAAAGCCTACGGGGAGCAACCTTACCGCTACAACAACAAAAACAACAACTAAGCTTCCGAGGAGCTAGCTGATGAAGAAGTGAAGTTTAGAAACATGTCCTAGTAACCATTGCCGTTTCTAAACTTTGTAATTTTTCTGTAATATCAATAACATAAAATAAAATAAAATAAATGAAAATAAATGAAAACAAAATAAAATAAAATAAACTAAACTTAATAATATAAAATAGTAAAATGTATAATACAATATCATAAAATGAAATAAAATAAAACAATATAATATAAACTAACATAAAATAATGTAAAATAAAATAAAGTAAAATTAAACATAAAAAAATAAAATAAAATAAAATAATATAATATCATATAATATATTGGTCGCAGTATACTATTCATAAAAATGTGTAGTCAAGTGAGGTTAAATAATCCTTGATGCCAGGAAACATATTTGGTTCAAGAAATTTTACGTCATTTCCCAGCCCTTGACACTACAATGAACCAAACGGTCTTAGTTGGCTTTCCAATTTCTCTGCAAGGTTAACCAACTTTTTGCGAACCTTGCTTTGGTATAGATACATAAAGAAAATATCTGAAGCTTCTAAATATCGTGACTGAAGTCACACTTACCAAAAAATGGAGCCTATTACTTACTTACTTAATTGGCGCTTAACCGTCTAAACGGTTATGGCCGTCCAACAAGGCGCGCCAGTCGCTCCTTCGATCCGCCAACCGGCGCCAATTGGTCACACCAAGGGAGTTTAAATCGTTTTCCACCTGGTCCTTTCAACGGAGTGGGGCCGCCCTGTACTCTGCTTCCATAGGCGGGTTCCGATAGAAACACTTTCTTGGCCGGAGCATCATCTTTCATATAACATGGCATAACATGGCCTAGCCAGCGCAGCCGCTGCGTTTTAATTCGCTGGACTATGTTGATGGCTGCGTATAGCTCGTACAGCTCATCATTAAATATTCTTCGGTACTCGCCATCGCCAACGCGTAGAGGTCCATAAATCTTTCGAAGAACTTTTCTCTCGAACACTCCCAAAGCCGCTTCATCTGCTGTTTTCATGGTCCATGCTTCTGCTCCATATAGCAGGACGGGTACGATAAGTGATTTGTAGAGTATGATTTTCGTTCGCCGAGAGAGGACTTTACTTTTCAATTGCCTATAGCTGGCTAATTTAGTGGTAAATATTTTTATCTTATAATGAACAAAATTTACAAGGTAAAGTTTGTATAAAAATGAATCCAACATCGATAAATTTAAAGCAGGCGATATTTCTAATGAATTTTCGTCCCGACTGGAATTGAGTAAGGAGAATCGCAAAGTGGTTAAGTTGTTTATCTCGATATATTAAATCTTAAAAGCGTTATCTCAACTGTAACCCCTGTGCAAAACGTTTAAGCCTTTTCAATCGGTACCAACATTTAGTGAAATCGCCAACTATAGTTCTAACTATTTAGGGTATTCGAAAACAAAAATTCCAAAAAAAAATTTTCCGTTTGTCATGGAGAAGTCTTAACTTTGGTCCTTGTTCGACAATCTCCAATCGCTACCAAATTTTATATTTTTGAACCTGGTATTATTGTTCCTTGGAAAATAAGATAAAGCAATAAAAGTGTTGTCTAAATAAAACAAAATATGGTAAGAGAATATTTTCACTGTGCTTAGCTTAAAAAAAATAACGATATTTATGTTGAATAATTGGTATTATTAGAAAGAAAATTTATTATGTGTGTTCTAAGCACGTACGTAGATATGTATGTATATATTTGTCTACTTGGTATGTCTGTATATAACATAGATTGAATTTAATGGTTAACAATAAAAAGAAATTTAGGGCTGTCGCAGTGAGATATGCTTATTTTTCAATTATTTCGGTCTTCGAACCAATTTTTATTATCCAATGCAGAGAGAACTATCACTGAGATCGTGATACATTGCTTAAGATTTTTTAAAAACTACTATTTTGCGACAGAAATGGGTTTGATGGAAAATCTCTCCGTTGGGATCATTCGGGACTATTTGTGATTACCTAGGATTTTTTAAGCATTCATTCAAGATCAATTTAGAATTATTTGAGGACACATTTCGGGATTGTTTTTACTATTATTTCAGGACTATTTTGTGGTTATTTCAGGAATATTCTGAGATTGTTATGAAATCATCTTGGGATCATACTTGAACCCTTTCAAATAATTACGGAATATGATAGCGATAGTTTCGGGCTCAGTTTGGTATCATTAAGCAGGTTAGGCAAAATTCACTTATGAAAACAAAACTTATCAGATATTATTATTAATGGATTTTCATCGGCATATTATTTGTTTTTTATCGACTATTTATCGGCTTAATATTAATAATTACAGCCTCCAACAAGTTGTTGGTTTATTATCGGTGAATTGCCGACAAGTTGTCGGTTGATTATTCAAGAGTTATAAAAACATATCGATTTGGTACCGAAGGTCATAATATTGGAAAGTTATAGATTTTGAATAAACAATATACTATATGGGTTTGTTCTGGAAAATATCGATATTTTATCGATAAATTATCTATCAAAAAATATTGATTTGTTACAAAAAATTTCGATTTTTATCGGAAGAATATCGATTTATTTTCGAAAAGTTATCTATTTATTATAGAAAAACTATCCATTTGTTGTTGAAAAGGTATCAAAAAAATGTTTATAGACAAATAAAAAAAATATCGATTTGATACCGAAAGGTCATAATATTGGAGTTATCGATTTTGAATCAAATATATTATATGGATTTGTTTTGGAAAAATATCGATATTTTATCGATAAATTTTCAAAAAAAATTGATTGTTACAAAAAATTTCGATTTTATCGGAAGAATATCGATTTGTTTTCAAAAAATTATCGATTTATTATAGAAAAACTATCGATTTGTTGTTGAAAATGTATCAAAAAAATTTTTTAATAGACAAATGGATATTTTTCCAATAAAAATTCGATTACTTTTGGAGAACAAATCGACAGCATTTTAATAATAGATTCATTTTTCTATAAAAACCGGTAACAAATTTACAACCCTTCGATAAAAATGCATGCATATCCAATTTGTACAAGCACATACATACGTAAACAGTTCACCAGTATATTCGTTTACAGCAACTTTTTAAGCTAACATGGTTGTGCCTACGTCCTTGCAAAACTTTATATATTCTTTAACCGGTTTGACCTCTTTACTGACCATTTCCTTTATTTTGCTTGCAAAACGGTCTTTCTCTGTGAGAAATCAAAACGGAACAAGTGCAGAATACATACATTTGTCAAAACGAAAATATAAAAATTTGAAAAAGCTCTTTTTTGTATTCGTGAACGAGCTGATATTACCTTATAACTCTTATGTTTATTGTTATGTTAGCCGATCCAACACCGGCTGCGCCATGCACAGTAATTCTGCGTAGAACACCTTTCTGCATAGGGGGCCTTCGGCCGCGCTTATAGAAAATAACCCAGGGCTACGCCATGCCAAGTCCGGGTGTGTAGTATAACCGTGGCTACCGCCACGGTGATGTCATTCTGCGTAGTACACCCTTCTGCGCAGATTTTTGTGAATATATAAATCAGAAGGGTGTACTACGCAGAAGGACATCACCGTGGTGGTAGCCACGGTTATACCACACACCCGACTTGACATGGCGTAGCCCAGGGTTATTGTTTATAAGCGCTGCCGAAGACCGCCTATGCAGAAAGGTGTTCTTCGCAGAATCACTGTGCATGGCGCAGCCGGTGTTGGATCGGTTACATAACAATAAACATAAGAGTTATAAGGTAATATCAGCTCGTTCACGAATGCAAAATTTTACATAGTTTACATTTGACTTATATTTTAGCAACAAAAAATTAGCAATGTTATACATTATGTATTTTTGCAATTAATTAATACAATGCATAAACCCATACATACATAAATAACATCATATATATACCTACATCGATACAAATAATTGAACTCATATGACACCTTCTTTGTTTTTCGCCCTTAAATAATCAAGTTATACCTTCTTATGTAAAGATATATATACCAAATTTAAGGTAATGAAATTATCTTCAACACGGTAATATTAAAGTATTTTGTCAATAACACATTTTTTCGACTTATTATTCGATTTATGATAAGTTAGCAATTATTTTCCCCATAAAAACATAATTTTATTATAGAAATTTCTTCTAAATATAGATGTTTTATATATCAAACAAAACCTTGTTTACAAACGGCGATGGTTACTAGGACATCTTTCTGAATTTCACTTCTTCATCAGCTAGCTTTTTCGGAAGCTGAGGCGTTGAACTCGAATCTCCAACATTCATATCAGTACAAAGGCTGATGCCTTTAGCTGCTAAACCATATGAATGTTGCCGTTAACAGCGGAAGTATTAAAAACAAATACTGTAAAAATCCGAACAAATGTTACTAAGCTTTCAAAATGCGCGCCTAAAAATCATATCCACACCATTAGGAATAAACTACATACAGAGTGTATGTGCCTACATGGTGATCAAAAGGAATATAAACAAAAAAGCAACTCTTAGAGACCAATTGTACAGCGAACAACGGGACATTCATATGGCTTAGCAGCTAAAGGCATCAGCCTTTGCACTGATATGAATGTTGGAGATTCGAGTTCAACGCTCAGCTTCCGAAAAAGCTAGCTGATGAAGAAGTGAAATCAGAAACATGTCCTAGTAACCATCGCCGTTTGCAAACTTACAATTTTTCTCTAATATCAATTACAAAAACCATTGTATAAAGCAATATGAGCAAAGCTCGCTAATTAAAACATAAAACCTTGTTTTGTTACCTATCTAAAGACATTACAACTTTCAAGATCGACTCAATAGTTTCAAAGATATTTTGTTTAAAAAAAATTTTAAAATTTACCTTTTGACGTGGAATTACCCCTATAGTTATTATTTGCACCAAAAGAAAATTATACGGTTGAACTCACCATAAACACCACTACCGATGCTCATATAAGTTTTTTTTAATTTGACAAATGTATGTATTCTGCACTTAAGCTACCAAAACCAGCAGTATCGGCATTCAACAGTTATTTAAAACGATTTTATTCGAAATCTCGGTTTCAGGAACTGTTATTTGCGATCGCTGGTATATACATATGTTATATAGATTAGCCGATTCGTGTATCACGCTTCTTAAGTTTATTTTCATACAATTGTAGTCTTCTTATAGATACACTCAGAAAAAACAATGATCCAAAGTGAGGAGAAACATTCATAAAAAATTGTCTTTAAATTGAGGAAATATAAAAAATGTAAGAATTTCTTATTTTGTATAACATCCATGATACAAGAAACAAAGCAATTCCACTTTGACTTATTTGACATAAACTGTGTAAGTTGTCAGTGATAAAATTGTTAAATGCTGAAAAAGCATTGCCACCTCAACAAATTATGTTTTTTAAAATGTTGAATTTTATGGGGTAATTTTTCAACTATCAATATCGTAAGATAAATATTACTTATTTGGAGCTGTCAAAAGTGTGAACTCATTTAAATATAACTAAGTTTCGGATACTGAAGATAAAGCAAAATCTGTGAATCATATTAAGTAGAGTAGTGATTCTTAAACTCCAATCTCTTAATAGAAATCAACGGCATTGCACCCACGTCTTACTTTTGCTCTGGGTATAATATATATAACCCGCCTATTAGATTATTAGGAAGACGTATGTATGTCGGAATACTTCATCCAGTTCTAGTATTTTACAGGTTTGGTTATGTAGCAGGTTCGATGCGTCCTCAGACTCGACCTCACATGTGATTCCGCCTGCAATTTAAAAGTTGAGAAAGATTGCCTTTATATGTTTCAAGTGTTATATATTTACCTCATCAACTTAACTTTGTTTTGATAGACATCTGCACATAGGACTCTTTCTTCTTTTAGTGACAGTAAGTAGGAACTGCTTCATATTCTTATTGACAACCAGTGTCTAGCATTTTGCTTCCCTTAGATCTCAGCGTAAAACCGGAGTGTCTGCGTCACCGCACTTTGGCTCACATCGTAACAGCGCCCTTTGCTCCAGCAGGGCCACCGTTGCTTCATATGGCGGACAAATGTGGGGAAGGCTCTCTTCAAATACAGCGCAATTGACCATAAAACAAGCCTAAATAGTAGAGCATAGCCCTAACACCAGCCACAAGCTTCAAGATACATATTTTCCGGCAGATGTAGTAGAATTACAAACAAAGATATCGTTTTGGGACATATATTTTTTAAAGATGTGGTAGCGCTGTTTTAAAAGGGAATGTCAAAACACCGTTTATATGGCGGTACCATACAAGGTACGGTGACATACTTACAACAAAATAAAAGTTTCATGTGCTTTGTTTGTAAATCGATGATTAATGTCAAAATCGTACTGCGCCGGATCAAATCATACTAAAAAGTACAAAGACAGCTGTCACCGTGCTGCAACTTGTATAGTTCCGCCATGGTTTATATCAATGGCTACAATGACTGAGAAGAAGATAGTGGAACTACCTCTCTACATCTGTATTATCGTAAAAACTAAAATTTGTTTGAGGGAACATTTTTCTTCACAACATTACATGTACGAGTTAGTTCAGTGAATAAGATTATTCGACTTTAAACTTGTGTACCTCGACTAGAAATTCACGGCTAGATAATTAGACAATTAATAATACAATTTTCTTCATTTTTAAGAAAATTATTTCCGTAACAATAAAAAACATCTTAACATCGTTTCTATGGTGCCAAACCAATCCCATTTTTTCTTAACCTAGTTCGGCCGACGAGTCACCGGAGTGGCTATTTAATTATTTAATAAAAAACATATTTTTAATAAATTTTGTTAACTCATTTTCCGTAACATCCTAACTTAATGAATTTTAAGTAGAAAAAATACAAAATAAGGTTTTATAATTTTAGTCATAGACAACTGTAACGGTTGAACACTTTTATTCTTTTTCTGGCAGTCACCGGGGTGACTGCGTCGGCAAGAATAGGTGTAAAAATCGTCGGCCGAACTAGGGTTAACTTTCAGGAATTTTTATGATTTTTTTTGAGTGTATATAGCGAGTTGCCTTGAGCTTGCAGTCTACATGTTTCAGCTTTGTTGAGTGCTTGTTAAAAGCACATTTACGTAGCTGATTGATATCGTAATATATGTTCTGCCTGCAGCGCACATAAATTCAATAACTAACGCTTAAGAGCTGCTACTAGAATTTGTGTATTTATTATAACGATTGTTGCTTAGGCGATGAATTAATGCTCAAGTACTGCGGGTACAATTTCACAAGATACGTTTAGTTATAATTATACTTTCGAAACTCTTTCAAAACATTCGCCGCAATGCCAGTAAATTTATTATAGTAATCTGTAAGCAAGCTGATAAAAAATGCAATAGAATTTGTTATGGTGTATCGATTATTTCGAGTATTCAGACATACATATGCGACCTTTGCATGTGAGAACTAACGATGGCATCAAAGCGATAAGAAATAGGTGTCAGCAAGAAGTCAACATAATAAAAAAAGGGTATGCCATTCAAAGATTTTCTGTTGGATCAAAGCTTACATGTCACAGGTATTTTGTCGTTTGAAACAAGTCAAACAAAATTTTTCCTTGAAGCTTTAGATTTCAGCTTATATTAACAATCGTAAACGAGTTTTATGGAAATCCTCAGTTCATCAATCATTAGAACACTAAGGTAATTGCACCATAAGCTATCATTTATTGGATTGTGGTCTCAAGTATGACATATAACTCTAGCGAGAAATAATTTTAATACAATAAATCCAAGAACAAAAAACTCCACATCAACTGTGGTTGTATTAGATTTGGAAAAATAAGATAGTCAAAAAGTGTCGCTACTTATTTCCTCAAATACCGCTTATATATAGAAATATGACAATACTTAAATAGCGTATTCAAAAATTATTTATTAACTGTTAGCAAACATCTATCCTCAATGCTAGTTTCACCAACGGCCAAATCATTACCACAACGATAATTTTATTCTTACCAATATAGTCACAGTTTAAATTTTCGTGACCACTGCTCCAAATGCATTAAGAATTCTCAATATACTGGGTTGATTTATTAACCGATATCGCGCCATCAATTTTTCGATAGGATTGGGCTCAGGAAAAAAAAGTTCCACTACACATACCCAAAAATTTTTTTGACTTTTTTTCGACTTTGATTTTATGGTTTTTTTCATGACCTACTAAAAGAATTTTCTTTTAATTGTAAAATTTTCATGTATACCCTGTCCGACCCAAAAATGTCCGCTAAAAACGTTGGGTCGGGCAGGGTATACATATGAATTTTTTTTAGTAGGTCATGAAAAAAACCTTAAAAATCAATGTCGAAAGAAAGTCAAAGAAATTTAATTTCGCAGGCTCGAAAATATTTTTTTGGGTATGCGTAGTTGAACTTTTTTCCTGAGCCCAAAACATCGAAAAATTGATGGCGCGATATCGGTTAACTTTCGTCCATAAAATCGACCCACCCTAATACTCAAGTCAATTTTAGTTTGGTACTTTAAAGCTCCCACTTTAATCTGACCCTATCTTGATGGGGAGTGCCCACGAGGATATCATGGGTTTCGATTCACGTTCAACATCAATCCCTCTGAAAAATATAAGAAGGTAGGTATTGTAAGTGACTTGTTTGACTTGTTTTTATTTGCGGAGCAAACGTTTTCTTTTGACGTCCGACTCAGTCCAAGGCCTTATAGCTGAAACTAAAATAACATGGTAATAGTTTACTCTTCAACGTATTTTTTTTTGTGTTCAAGTCTCATTAGATAACTAAAAGTAAAAAAATTTAAAAAATTATGAACAGTACTCATATACCTAATTTTTCATCATAAAATAAAATAAATGCAAGGCGCGATAACCTCCGAAGAAATTTGAGCATTAGCTTCTCCTCCATGCGTGATGAAGTCGGAGGATACACTGCGACTTCTGCAGAATCAGAATCCAAACATACCGACACAGGATTGGAAGGTACTTACTGTATCTCGGGCTACCGAGGATGGTCACTTCTACATCTTCCAAATAAACAAGCAGGCGGAGGATATTTTGTACACGCAGCTTGGCAAAATGTCTTTTGGCACTGGCAAAATTTACATGCGACTCAGGAAAAGAAGTCCCGAGGATAAAAACCCTAACACGCTAGAGGTGAGCGAAGTCGAAAAAGACCTCAAAAGCCTGAGGGAAAAAGATAGGTGGAGGTCCCCGACGTCACAACGAACGTGCTATAAGAAGACCAACCGCTAAATGGTGCTGTGACTCGCACAGAGGAACACCCGGCACAACAGTCACGAGAGGCGGAAGGGGCCTCGAATACTCTAAACCAAAATGGCAAGGTGAGGACGACGACGTCAAGACGAAGGTACTGTAGGGGGACAAACAGCCCAATGGTGCTGCGAGTCCTACAGATAAACCACCAACACAGTAAAGTGGCGTCGAGCGAACTCCTCCTAACCCTTGAGGAGGATTCGTTTGACGTGGCGCTGATCCAGGAGCCGTGGCTCTCATCGGGAGGAAAGGTTTCAGGACTTAGTGCGGCGGGTTGGCATTTACTCGGCGCAAACGGAAGGACGGGTGCGAGCTGTAGTAATGGTAATGAAACAGCTCCATTCATATATGCTGCCTAATTACACCACTGAGGATCTCGTAGCGGTGGCCGTTGAGCAAAAGAATAAGCAGGCGTTTATTCTGGCGTCCTGCTACATGGCCCATGCTGCGGAGGTTCCACCTATTGAGTGCAAAAGGCTACTACAGGAGGAAGGGCGCAAAGGGCGGTTGGTCATAGGCGCAGATGCAAATGCGCACCACAATGCGTGGGGAGGAGCAGATACGAACGAGAGAGACGACTCTCTATTTTGTTACATCCTGCAAACCAATTTGCAGATAGCCAACAGGGGAAATGTCCCCACATACATTGGTCCAACATCCAGCAATGTTCTGGATATTACATTGAGCTCCGAACGTGATATATCAAGGTATGATTGGATGGTTCTCGATAGACCATTCTTCTCCGACCATGCGTATATCAGCTTAAGCATCCCCCTAAAGAGGGCAGAGAAGGGAGGAACCTTTAGAAACCCTAGGTCAACGAACTGGACTAAATTCCAGAAACATGTAGAAACAGAACTGGGACAACCCACAGAGGTTGCTAATGTAGAGGAACTGGAGGAGTCGAATGAATTCCCAACAAGGACGCTTATGACTGCGTATAACAAAGCTTGCACTCTAAGACGATTCAGAGGAAAAGCAAAGCCGCCATGGTGGAGCAGTGAGCTGAGTCTTCTAAGAAGACAGGTAAAAGAATGTTTAAGCTCGCAAAGACTGCGGAAAGCGAAGCGTGTCGGGACGAGTACAGGGATCTACTGAGGATCTACAAGCGTGAAATTACCAGGGCGAAGAGAAACTCATGGAAGAGTTTCTGTACGGACATAGAGTGCTTCAGCAAAACAGCACGGTTGAAAAAAGTCCTAGCAAAGGGAAATATAGTCCAGGGACTAAAAACGACTAGAAAGAAAACGGGTAATGGTCACGTAATAGTGAGAATCCCTTGAGGTGCTTCTCGATACACATTTCCCATCGGGAGACGGTTTAGAAGAGCCAGCAGACATCACTCACACTTCGATCACGGAGCTAGAAGTACCGGCTTGGTGACCAATACCAAGATCGAGTGGGCAGTGAGGACGTTTTCTAAGTTTAAAGGGAAAAGATCGGTCACGTGGTCCCAAAGACTATAGACCCATTAGCTTAACATACATTTCTGCTAAAAACCTTTGAGAAGCTGATAGATGTGTACATAAAGTCCTACGTGGATAAAAAGCTGCTCTCCACAGCACAGCATGCGTACACCAAAGGCAAGTCGGTAGACACCGCATTGCATAGGGTGGTAATAAGCATAGAGAAATCCCTGCAATATAAGGAGTATGCTCTAGGAGTCTTCTTGGACATTGCCGGGACTTTCAATAATGTTGCAAAATGGGCGATTATGGATGGTCTTAATTACATTAAAGTACATCCTGCCTTAATCAGATGGATCGGCTGCATGTTAAATTGCAGAAAGATTACATCACAATGGGGATTGTACGAGGCCACGAAATCAGAGGACAGAGGCACGCCGCAGGGAGGGGTGCTATCACCTCTGCTGCGGACACTGGTCATCAACCAACTGCTCAGGCAATTCGATGAGGGACCCGCAAAACTTACGGCTTACGCAGATGACGTTCCAATTGTCATAAGTGGAAAGTGCCTTCCAACGATAAGTTGTTTGATGGATCGGGCGCTTCGGGATATTCATACCTGGGCATCTAGTGTCGGGTTGAAAGTCAATGCGGAGAAGACGGATATGGTCTTGTTTACAAAGAGGTACAAGGTCTCAAATTGGGCCATGCCTAAATTAGGAGGGGTGACCTTACAGGAGAAAGCCTGCACAAAATATCTAGGAATCATCCTAGACAGTAAGCTGTCATGGAAGCTCAACGTGGAGGAGAGGGTTAAGAAGGCCTCAACGGCACTCTATGCATGTAAAAGAATGCTGGGGTGTACGTGGGGCCTATCGCCCTCTCTTTCTCATTGGGTTTTTACAGCGCTTTTTAAGCCCTATTCTATACAATGGAGTTCTTTTTTGGTGGAAAGCCACACAAAAACAACATACCTCAAAAATTAGAGGGGTATGCAGTCTATCGATGCTTAGCATTACGGGAGCCCTGAAAACAACCCTGACGGCTGCACTGTATGCCATTCTGCACATTCCACCTGTAGAACTGGTAGCAAAGAACAAAGCATTAACGACCGCAACCAGGCTCGGTGCTTCGGGGCAGCTTGAGCGCCGACCATATGGCCATAGTAGTATAGCGTCTCAATCACAAGACGAACAGACTACCAGATTCCCTATTTGCGCTTCGATGGAGATCTTAAGGCCACAATAGAGGCGGACAGTTGGCGCAAGGGTGCGCTGATGGCGGACGAGGCGATACATGTGTACACCGATGGTTCCAAAGTAGTGGAAGGAGTAGGGTTCTGAGGTATACTGCGCTGATCCGGAAATAAGCAGCTCCTACATGCTGCCGGATTACTGTAGCGTTTTCCAAGCGGAAATATTAGCCGTAACCAAAGCAGTAGAAACCTTGGAAGAGTATAATTTGAGCTCAAACCGTGTTAACTTTTAATTGACAGTCATGCAGCAATTAAGGCAATAATCTCGCATAGCACAGCATCTAAATGCGTGTAAAGTGTAATCAGTCTCTGGAGAGAACCGGGACAGGGAGAAGCATACATCTATATTGGGTGCCAGCGCATATGGGAATAGATGGGAATGAAAAAGCGGACGAGCTAGCTAAAAAGGGCGCATCCCTTGAAGCTTGCTCCGTAGACGTCCCAATTAGATTGGGCGAGATTAAGCGAAGGCGAGAGGTGCACATGATCGACCAAGCGGGAAAGGCGTGGGTTCAAGCGCGGGGCTGTAAATTGTCGAAGATTATGTGTAGGTCTTACAACCTTAGACTAACATAGTTGCTTCTATCATTAAAAAGAGAGGACTGTAGACTCATGATGGTTATTCTGGCTGGATACTGCCTTCTGGCGTCACATGCCTTTAAGTTAGGCTTGGTCAGTGATAGCAGATGTAGAAGTGCGGGTTGGAGGAGGAAACGATCGAGCACGTTCTGTGCTCGTGCCCTGCACTTGCCAGGCTAAGACTCCAGCTGTTAGGAGTGATACAGCTGTCAGATCTAGAAGCAGCAAGTGGCTTAAGTCCTAGGAAGCTTCTAGTATTTGCCAAGAGGACGGAGTTATTTTATAACATAGTTCCTGGTTTTTGATAGGGTTTTTCTGTTTGGTCGTTAAAACAAACTTCTGGTAATACTACGGACTCAATCAGTCTATGTGAGGTCCTCATGGACCGACCAGTTCAACCTAACCTAACCTCTCCTCCACTTTGGCGTCGTGATTCTTTCAATTTTTCCTACAAAGTGGCTGGTCGGGACCTACATGTTTTATATCGACTTCGAACGGCATCCGCAAGGCAGATTAATTTATTTTCGATATTGCTTTGCCAGGGGCTTGAACTCAGGATATTTCGTGTGGTAGGTGGAGTTCTATTTGATAATATCCTTCATTTTTTCCTCTTCTTCTTGCAACAGTGCTTCGACCCACAAAAAATCACTCGCACATTGTCATCGATATTCTCTAACGGAAGCACAAGAAAACTTTTAGAGTCATAACTATTAGAAAGATGGTTGGTGTCATGTGGAGGCACATTACAAGCAGGATTCTTGATAGTAAGGTTATAGCCTGTTACAGTACCAAGATCGAAGTTGTGCAAGAACAACACGCGTCTCCTGGCGTATCTGCTTCCGAATTGACAGTTTTGGGTATTAGACTCTGAGAATGGAGTTCGCGGGGCATTCATCGCATATGACTTTGCCGTCTCATCTTGGAAGAGGCTGATGGCTTATTTATGCTAATCAAAAAACTGCTTATGCTCATTCAAAGCTCTGAGTTCTTACGCAGCGTATTCTTTGATAGTGCTTGCCGATATGACTCCTTAATCTTTGGGAGGCTATGGCTCTTTAATCAGATGACTGTTAAAATGCTTAGGTTTCTGCGTTTTTAACAGAAATTATCTGTTCAGCATTTCAGTAACGGGCGAGTCTGTATATTCTTTTGCCGGCGGGCGTTATTTCCCATTTGAATATGAAATAAGGTCCACGGTCAATTATTTATTAGGCGTTCATTCCGCAGACAATATTTCATTGCACCAGGAGCTCGCGAAAGGAAGTATGTAATAAAATATTAACCGACGGAACTCAACTACTGAATTCTTTTAGTATCCCATTGTTCACAACAATAATAATAAAATAAACCGTCGAACAACATGACTAGTCTTTGATCAAGCCCGCTAACATTGTTTAGGCTGAACATTTTTTCCCTGTGACACTACCACCTAACCATCGAACTTTCTCCATTTATCCACGTGCCTCTCCATTGTTCACCTTTTTCTTTCTCTCTTATTTTCCCTCCCCTCTACGTATTTCCAGTTTATTTTATTCGCCATTTTCATCTGGCTCTTCCTACTATTATCCGAGTCGCACTCTCTCACTATTACTCTTAATCTTATCTTAATGTAATTCTTATTATTCCTGTTAATCTTTCATTACAAAATTTTTCTCAAACTCTTGCATTCATTTCTTCTGTCGCTCTCGTTCTCCTTCTCCCTTGCCTTTACTTTACAATGTTTCATCTTTCGTGTAACTTTCTCTACTTTTCCTTAACCATGACCTTTTTTATCCTTGAATCTCACTTTTCCTTTGCCTTTTTCTTTTCTTTCGACTTTCCTTTACCTAGGTGAAGATGAATCAAGTTGAGCTTTTTTCGAAAAACGGTGCGCATTTTATTACAAAAGTAAAAAAAAATAAATGTAAGGCGCGATAACCTCCGAAGAGTCTAAGGCGACGTTTCCATTTGCGTCGTGCCCTCTTGATTTTCCCAAAAATTGGCCGTACGGGACCTACATGTTTCATGCGACTCCGAACGGCAACTGCAAGGCAGATGAGTTTTCACTGAGAGCTTTTCATGGCACAAATACACTCGGAGCGCTTGCGAATATCGCCGAGGAGCGACCCCGCTTAGAAAAGTTTTCTTCTAATTGAAAAACAGAACCTACGGCGGCGGCCGCCACAAAAGTAGAGCAAGGGAAATTTGCTTAGATACAAACCGGGTTTGGAGTTGTTACACTGAAATGGCACAATGCCACTGAAAATCATTTCAATATACGTAAATAAAGTGTTTTAGGTTTGTTGGAATTATAGACAATATCATATAATCGCTGTTTTGAGTTAGGTGTGCGTTATGTTTAGCAAGATGGGTGACATTTGGTAAACGGCCATAATTCGGTTAACTTTATGACCACTTCAAACGGCTACAAAGTCTTCTAGGGTTATGATTTTACAAAATGGTCACAAGGTTAAATATAAAATGGTCATGGAATGTCAATTACCGTCCTGCTTTTCTGAAATAGTCCTACAGTAAATTGTTTTTGCTATATCTGTGTTCAGTCGAATGAAAAACATATCTTAGCTGCGCTCACAAAAACAGTTATGTGTTTTTCAGTAACTTTTCAGGAGATCAAAAAACCTAATTCTGGTGTCCATTTGCAAAATTTTGCAAATGTCGTATTTTTTAAATATTTTATGGAAAGTATGTTATTGACGTGTTAAAGAAAAAACATGTTTTAACCCATTACGACGTGATAAATATTTGCGCCGTTTTATAGCACATAGCTGCTTGCAAACGTGATTTAAATTTGCTTTTGGCGGTAGGGAAATGCATGAAATTTTTGCCGTTATTCCTCATAATGCTTACGGAGATTACCCCTTAAGCCCCTAGGAGGTGTAGCTTCATCGATCATATGTCTGTTACAATGCCCAAGTTTCTGCGTATTCAACAGGAACTGTTTGGTTAGCATTTCATTTCTCTCCCTGATGGGGAGTATTCTCGCCTCATTATGTAGATGGGGTTCTGAGGACAAAAGAAGACAACTCGAGGCGGTTCTGAGGGCAGTATTTTGGCAGACCTGTAGCTTCTTCCAGTGAGTAGGTTTTAGGCCTGGCGATCATATCGGGGACGCGTAGCGTGCAATCCGCTGGCCAATTGCTTTGTAAGTATTAATGAGCGTTTCTTCTTTGGCTTTGCCCCAAGTGCTGCCGGAAAGAGATTTGAGGATTTTATTTCGGCTCTGGCTTTTCGGTACAATTGCGGTTGCATGCTCTCCAAAATGTAGATCCTGATCGAATGTCACACCCAAGATTTTAGGGTGTAAGACAGTCGGTAGCGTAATGCGGATGTCGGGATCAAATAGATTATATTGCACTGAGTGGTGGGTGATAAACGCGAGACCGCCTCCATTTCCGCTCTCACGAAATTTTATGTGGACGTTATGTCCATATCAAGTCTGCAGAGCAGATCTTGCTGTGTATTTGGTCTCTTGGATAGCTGCAATGCGTATTCCGCTTCATGAAATCAACTATCTCCGTGATCTTCCCAGTTACCGCATTACAGTTTAACTGCAGAATTCTGAAGAGCAACGGGGGAGACGTCGTCACTCTGGGGGTAAGTTATAGGTGACTACGTCTGAGATGAGGGAGGCCAGGACGCAATTGCTGTTGTGGCCCTGGGAAAATATTTGGGTACGTGGTGTAGTTGGGTTTGCAGCCTGGCAGCATGGATCGATGAAACCCGTCTGGGATTTGCCGTCTCTGAGACCAGAACATCTAGGAAAGTAGCATCGTCTAAGGCAGGAGCTGAATTGGGCAGATGTCGCAAACATATACATTCTGCGGTGGCAAAGGGTGTAAAAGGTGGTAGGGACCTAAGAGTCTGTTTCTCTGACCTACTCGTGTGCTAGTGCCGGAAAGAGGGGAGTAGAAGGCGGGGGAGGGAGCTAATGCTCCGCGTTGCTACCGACTTTACTACGGAGATTGTAGTTATAAGTACGAGCGGCCGTATGGGCTGGTGGCGCCATTGGACGCGAGCAGCAGCGGGTGCTTGTTGTGGCTTGCTAAGCAGCGGGACAGCTAGGAGGCAGTGGGGCGCTAAGGCGCAGGCTACGGGACGCTCTTGGGCGTAAACACAACGAGTCACAAAAATTCATAAAAGTTACGATGACTTCAGGTTTTGGGGTCTAGCCCAGAATCTCCTGTCCAATGCAACAATCCCTTGTACGTAACACACTGACAAGAGTGTGACCATCCTAAAAAGATTATTTTCCGGCAAACGCAGCAAAACCATTTCTCTAGACCGGGGTCCCGTACGTGTCCCAGATTAAGTGCGATACCCTCTCGGAGCAGCAGAATATGGCGCAGTCCCGCTCCAGGGATCTGCTGGGAGGATGACAATTTGTGGAAGGTACCTAACAAATTAAAAGGGGTTACACTGAAAGGACAGCCCTTTGTCGGGAAAATCCCGAGTCGCTCCGGTTCATAGAACAGGCTGCCTTGAGAAGCGAGATGGTTTGTAATTATTTTTAACATTGAAATCACTCTTTCGCCAGCGATTAAAAAAAATTATAAGCAAGTAAGTACATAACCGTTTTTCAGAGTACTTTTAGTACTGCGAGCACATAGCTGTTGTCGATCACTTCTAAACCAAAAGAGATATAAAAAACGGCATATGCAGATATGTGGGCTCTATATAGTGATAATAAAATATGCAATAAAAAAAATTTGAAAAAAAAACACATAACTTTTCGTTAGCGCAGCGACTGGAAATACTTATATCCTTATGAAAAGTTAGTTGTGCGTCAATAATGACGCTTAAAGTAAGATGAATTTATGTACGTTATATATATATTTATAATGTGTAACTAAGTAGCCAAATTTTTCTATGAGTGTTTTAGAATATCTTTAAATTTGCTTACGGTCAAAATGCAAAGCATAAAAGCATCAAAGTAAATATTTGTATATAGTGAAATGTTTACAAGGAATATCAAAATATTTTCATCATGTGTACTTTTGTATATGGAAATTTAAATAAGTACATACTTATGTACTTAAATGAGGGTATACAAGTATGTAACTTAAAGTAAATAGAATGAAGTACGTGGCTACTTGTCTAATGGTGCAAAAGTTTGTAAGTAGTTATGAAGCTATGTAAGTAAATGCATCCAAGAACGTGCAAGTGAAATAAGATAGGTTTTTGAAAGGGTTCCACCTGTGAAGATTCCATAACGCCTTGCAAAAGCTGGGTAATTGAGCATGATCATATCGGGCATTACCTGAATAATAAATTCTTTGCATAGTTGTCTTAGGGTTGTGCTTATGAACTGGAACTCGTTAACTATATCGTACTGATAGTCTGACGCTATCGGCAAAGTCCTAGCTTTGTTAGAGATAGTGTTTCTAAACCCTCCATTCATTCTGAATCCATAACTATATAGTAAGTTTAAATAAGCGACCGATCTCACACCTCTTTTTATGGCCTATGAGTATTGAAGGTAACAACGAGGCATCATTCGATGTAAAAATATATGTTTTGCTAAATGTAAAGTGAACGCTAGTAAAATTCTGAAGTGTCCATGGCTTTGAAGCTGTTTGTCAGCTCGGCGTGCGCTTTCTTCTCCAACAATGTATAACGTCGATTGACTTAGCACCAATATTTATGATATAATATGGTGTACACGGTTTCCATTTTGTTGATGCGCTCCTTCAGATTATTATCATACAAAAGAAATTCGGCTTGGTTACTATCCTTCACACCCAGCGCACTATTATTGAAGAGACTCCCTAGCGAGTCTTAATGACTTTCTACCAACATTACAAAGCTTCCGACGCCTTCTTAGCTTTGTCCTCTGAAGGGTAGATAGGAATTGAATTGAAATTCCCCGTCGCTATTCCTCAAAAATCTAAACACATATCATCTTTTGTCCAGATTAAAAAAAAACAGCCATGAAAGAGGCTTGGAAGATTCAACATATCCAAATCAAATTCTTAACGGAATGACCGGTCTAGTACCTTAAGGGTGTCAGTTATCGGAAAGTACCGGATAAATAGCCATCAGGGTTCTGTCAACACCACCAACAGTCCCTCAATCCTTTTAGGATTATCTTAATATTTAACAACAATGAACCGATTTTACTTCTGAAAATTGTTCAGTTTCTGACGGTTGACTAAAGTATTCTTTAAAAATAATCGATTTGATCGAAGAGCTTGGTACGGTTGCTGTTAAGGTAACCTATTCTGCAACGGAATCCAGGTAACTCCGAAAATAAAGTTAGTAGAGCTAAAAATTTTCTTCAGCAGAAACCAGGTAGAATTTTGTTTTCAAGCAAAATTTATTGGACTTCATAAAGATATAGGGACGTAAGAAAATTCTAGAAGAAAGATTCAAAGGGAAATTCTCTTAAATATTCCCTTAAATACTCTGTGACAGTAAAGTAGAAAATCCTGATTTTCACAGCTCCTTTTGAAAACCTAAGGGCTTAAGTAAATTGCCATCGGCTGGCATGTGGCTTTCTTTCTATTGCCGTTCATATTTGATAAAACAACATTCTACTTATACCCCCATTTACACTCCGGCTCCCACTCCCAATCCTATTTACACACTCCCACTCCAGCTGCCACTCCCACTTTCACTCCCACTCGCACTCCACACTCACTTCTACTTCAAATCTCGCTCCCACTTCTACTCCCTCTGTCTCTTCCACCTAAATTTCCTCATATATGGAGTTGTTATACCAAACTTGGTAAAAACTCATACCAAAAGGGGGGAAAGCGAAAAATTAATAAATATTTTACATTGACAACTCTCTAAGCTGTTAGTCTTGCAATTTTTTTCGTTATAGAAAGAAGGTTTGACGACTGTCGTGGTATAAAAAAAAATTTGGAGTAGGTCGTCACTCGGCGAGTGTATTTCTGCCATTAAAAGCTTCTCAGTAAAATTCAAGAATAGCATGAGGCAAATTGAAAGGAATGTTTGGGCTAAATCTCCTGGATTACAGTAAAGCGTGTGGTAAGAGAGAAAAATCCAGTTCATTTCAATGGTACCACAGGCATTTTAATATACATTAACCTAATCTCATCTAATTAAAATGATTGCCCTCTTCATAAATTATATCTATTAAATACTTTAAGTAAAATGTCAATTGTTTAAATGTGCTCGATAAATTTATCATTTTACATATCCAGAAAGGGGAAAAATACAAATGCAATGTCAACGGCACAAATTAAATTTTCCTGTGGCAATTACTATTACGTTATGTTTGCATAACTCGGTTACCAAATTGCCTTCCTTTCTTTTCCCTCCTTATGTAAGTACACCGGTTGCCATTGATTGCTGACTAATTAAGTTAAGCTTCACCCCAATGACCACTGCATTGTAATTAGATGTACATAGTTAATGTCAATGTGAATTTGCTATGACCCCAAGAATGATACACATACGAACATATATGTATAAGTGTAAACGTAAAGCTTTTGTTGTTATTACTGCTAAATAGTAACAGTAGTGTTGGTTTCAATTTCCTTGTATTGGTGTTAATGCGTTTTCGTTGTTACCCGTTTCACACCTTGTTGTGGTTGATGTAATTCCAGTCAAAGTCAACGCACTTACACACATATGCGTACACCCACAAACTTTCACTTACATATATGCGTGAATGTAAATATGCTTACCCTGCAGGAATATTAAACGCTCTTAAATAATTGTGAGTCAAAACTTTCGACCAACTCCCGGCCAGTTGTTGTAGCAGCGTTCCGCCCTATCCAATAGGTGCGACTACTCACAAATTGTCATCAACATCCTCTAACGGGAGTCCGAAGATACTAGCAGTTTCAACAGGGGTGAACCAGAGAGAAAAGGGTGTTAGAGGCACTGGTTCCACATTGCAATTGAAGATATTGTTGGTGTCATGTGGAGGCACGTTACAATGAGGACGTACATTACGTATGTCGAAGTTGATTCTAATAATAAGAGTTAAATCTATTACGATGAATCTAGAGTGACTTGGGTCCGCCGATAGAAGTATTGTGTCATCAGTTGCAAGACAAACAGTTTATCTGATCCCTTACCCCAGTTTCGTAGGAGCTCTTGGAGCCATAATAGAGGTGGATGGTTTGGCACAAAAGTGCCCAAATGGCGAACGAGGCGATACACGTGTACAACGATGGTTCCAAAGTAGTAGAAGGAGTGGGATCTACGGTATAAACAGATCATTCAAGTTGCCAGATCACTGTACCGTTTTTCAGGCAGAATTAGTAGCCGCGACCAAAGCAGTAGAAACACTTGGAAGAAAATAGTTTTAACTGCAGCCGAGTCAACTTTTTTATTGACAGCCAAGCAGTAATTAAGGCGATAATTTCACATAGCATAGCATATAAAAGCATGTCAGAATGAAGGCAAACCCCGGAAAGAATCAGGTCAGGCAGAAGCATGTATTTATATTGGGTTCCAGGGCATTTGAGTAATGGTGGCAATGAAAAAGCGAATGAGCTAGCTAAAAAGACGTATCCGTCGAAGTTTGCTCCGTACACGTTCCAATAAGGGGGAAGAAACGTCGAGCACGTTTTGTGCTCGTACCCTGCGCTTGCCAGTCTAAGACACAGTTATAAGGATTGGTACAGCTGTCAGGCGCAGAAATTCAGACAGGCATGAAGACAGCTTCTTTTGGAGCTGTCGAAGGCGGCTGTGAAATGGGCGAAGAAGTGATGTATTTCATTTCTTTTTATACGGGTTTTCGCGCTGAAAATCTGGTCGATGGTAAATATATCAGGTCTGAAGCCGTACTCAAAAGGTACGATCAGCCGATTGACGATAACTTTCATTCTTCGTAAAATACGCTTGACAGGACCTTATCGCTCATTTACTTCAATAGTGTCATAACTCAAAAAACATGACTTTTGAGTTAATAATATATAAACGTACCCAATATCATGATCTATGTTGTATAAAAAATCTTTGTGATCAGTTAAACATTTACCACGTGCTAGAAAAATGAAAATATGCCTTTATATGCGAAACATATGACAGTTGAAATCTTTGAATGGCTCGCGATGCGACGCGATGCGGTCTTATTCTGGCACAAAAATTTTGAAATAATTTATTATACATTTCTAGTCACGATTATGTAATATTTTTTTTTCAATATTTTTCGACCCACTCTAATGTGTCTACTTTGTATTGTTGCATCCAAGTACACATATGCGGGTGTATAAAGAGAGAGAGAATAACCTCAAAAATCGTCAACATAATGAATTTATCGCGCAGTAGCTGGAGCATATTTTGCACTGGTCGCAAGTCCGTAAGGCCAACTGGTACGAACAAAACTAAAGCTGCTTCTGGGTTAATGTGGTTTACGTCCGCTTAAAGAAGTAGTTTCTGTTGTAACAGGAAAACATTTTCAGAAGGTTTAAGGTATTACAGTTAAGGTGGACAGTTCGATGCTCTCTGGTATTAAGAGGGTCTAAAACAGAACGGTTTGTCCTTCTGCCTAATCCAATACTATTGTAACGAATTGCGTGGAATTCCAAATATTATGCACCTTCTGCTAATGTTCGTATCGCTGAACTGTCGACAATAGTACAATTATACTTCAATATCACGTACTTCAAAACTAATGTGTGTTTAAATCACACTGATTATTATTGCTCAGCTTGCGCTGCTTTTAACTCCCTGTTACATCGTCTGCAACTTCTCCAAAGGTCTGGACGCTTCACCTTCTAGAACTGTTGTACCTCCCGCTTGTGTATGTGTGAGTAAGAACTTCGCCTGATGACTACATGTGTGCGTGAGATATCTCTTCACTTCGAGCTACCTGTTATGTGTTTGCATGTACTTCTCGTCGCGTTCCATGTATGTGTTTAAATGATGATTGATATGTTCATGTACACAAATGTTTAATTATGTTTTTGTGTTGTGATTATTTACTAACAACATAGTGATGCTAATATTTGCCACACTATGCTTCCGTAAGAAATGTTTTATGTACACATTCGTACTTCTCCCAGTACTCACTTCAATAAGGTGGAGTTGACACTTGGGCGCTTGAACCCTTTAAAAAGCCCCCGAAGTGCATTTCTATTAGGAAATATTAAAAAATAACACGTCATTATTCGAAAGAAGCTCGGCTTTAATTTCGCAGGAAGTATATCAGACCAAATTAATAGTAGTATTATTGCTATTTTCCTAAGTACAACCATATCACACACAAAAATCGTATTTCGCAAGAGAAAAAAAATGGCTACATTCTTTTCCAGTTTCTTGGCTTGGTGGAAAATGCTTCACGTTAAAACAACCACAGCTATGAAATATTAAACGAAAAAATTATCAAAGCCTTTCACTACCCTCCTAAAACTTTCATTCATAAACATAGTTCGTGTAACTCATGCGCGAATTCATGTCCTTTGCATTGAAGCTTAAAGTACGTCAAACAACATTCCAATGAAAACGTGACACATTTTGAATGCTTGTGCGGTAAAGAAGCAAATAAAAGGATACGGGGAAATGTGCACATAGTTGAGTGTTCGTTTAGTTGAGTAAATATGTATTTGTAAATGAAATACCTTAGTGATAACTCTTTCTACTGTCGTTGAGTTACGTATTGATTTAAAAATAAGAAAAGGATTTAACAATGAATTTAGGTTACTACACCAAATTCTATCCACTTGGTTACTAACTGAAAGAATTTCATGTAGTTTGCGTGTGAAATTTAATAACCTTTTCTTTTGATAGCGCGAGTCTTAAAAATGTATTTATACTACTTTTTCACCCACGTTGAAAAATAAAATGTCTCACATTTCGAAAAAAATTAGGTATGACAATCTAAAAAAGTGAAGTTATTGTTTAAGAAAATTTCAATTCAGAACGATTATTCAAAAATATACTTCACTTTTACTATACTATAAGGATTTGCTAGCCCTTAGCCGTTCTTCACGAATGGGAAAAAATTAGCACAGACTTACATTCAATTAGACCCCATTTTGCACCTGCTTCCGAACTACTTGCATATACTTTGTACATCGTCACAATCCGCACTGAGACTCAGAGAGAGTGGGTGTTGGAAGGATACTCAGCAAGGGCATAGCAGTATCCTAAAGAAACCTCCGGGTGGTACATGTAGTACCGAGACAGATTACTACCCTCGCAAACTGAAGTTTGAGTACGGTTGTAATACCGCCATTCCAAGCAGAACGAGTGGAAGAGAAATCCGGGTCGACGACATCCAAATCTACACTGACGGCTCCAAGATGGAATCTGGAGTGGAGGCCGGAGTCTTCTCTGAGTCCCTAGATTTGCCTGCATCATTCAGACTCCCATCGCACTGCAGCGTGTTTCAAGCAGAAATCCTCGCGATTTGGCAAGCCTGCAAATCACTGGAGGGCTTGAATGTAGCTGGTAAAGTTTGCATCCTGTCGGATAGCCAAGCGGCGATAAAAGCGCTTTCCTCGCCACACATTAACTCAAAATTAGTGTGGGCTTGAAAGCGACTCATATCCCAGTTATCCACCAATCTAGAACTACGCATTATCTGTGTCCCGGGTCATAAGGGTATAGAGGGTAACGAGAAGGCCGACGAGCTAGCACGCAAGGGCTTATCGGAGATGAACGAGGAAATAACCAGTGTCGAACTAGGCATACCCTTAGCAGGAGCGAAGGGGAATATCCAAAGCTTCTACTTGAAGAAAGCCCAAACAAAGTGGAATAACATCACCACCTGTGCGATATCAAAATCCATTTGGCCAAACTATGATGGAAATAGGACGAGAAGTCTTCTGAACAAATCCAGGGCTAACACACGCAAACTGATAGCAGTCTGCACCGGAAATTGGGCAGTAGGTACGCATGTGGAAAAGATGGGCATTCCGAATAAGGAGTACTGCCGAAGCTGCAAAGATCCAAATGCCAGTGAGACAGTAGAACACTTTATGTGTAAATGCCCGGCTCTAGCTAGAGCCCGGCTAAGGTTCCTTGGGACCACGTTTCTAGAAGACCTCAGAGGGTTATCTGTGATAGCAATCTCGAATATTCTTAATTTTATCAACAACTCTGGCTGGTAGTAATACAATGACCGTAACATTCCGTAGGTTTCTAGACGAGTTACATGACATCAAGACGGCTTTAAATAGCTACTTGGGCGACCAGGATCGCAGCCATTTCACCTACCTACCTACTTACATTCAATTATGATATATTTGCTGGCAATTTTCTCTTAATGCATGAGCAACACAACACGCAAATCAATTTTTTCTGAGATGATTATTGGTTGTTAGTGTACATTGCAAACAAGATTAACCTTTGTAACTGATGTCGTACTCTGAAAAATCTTATCATTCTGGGATGGCTTTCCTAGAACGGGGTAGGAAATTGCACAGACTGACAAATTTTAGACCCAGAAACGAGCAAACACTTTTCTTAAGGCCTTTTGTATGCTGCATATGAATCCGGTGACTCATTTTTTAAATTAGTTCTGGTTTTCGGAATATTTGTAGCTGAAAGTGCTAAAAATATGTTGTCCTGAATACGCATTTTCATCACTAAAACTCCTTTTTATTAAACACCAAATAAAATTGAAGTGCTCCTATCTTGCTTGAATATGAATTTTAATTTTTTAGAAGTCCCCCTTACGTGCTGAGATCATGCTCTTTAAACTGCATTAGGTTTGGGATATTTTCTTTTTTTTTCAAAGTTGAAGTCTACTGTCGCGCGTTAGCTTAGCAACTGCATGTAGGCGGGTTCTAAATGGAACTATATCGACTACTACTTCTGCTATACAATTCCAAACTCATTATAATAAGGCCTGCCTAATATTATGCTTTTGTTATAAGAGATCAGGGATGTGAAATAAAAAAACGTTTATATTTTAACGAATCTTAAGGATTTTCGAATAATTTTTTTCTTTTTTATAGTTCGGATCACTTAAAATCAATTTGATTTAATTTTCCTAAGAATGCGCTGCCTACCACACCGAAGATCCTGGGTTTAGCCCCGTGTAAAGCAACATTAAGATTTTAGAAAAATTTTTTTCAATTAGAAGAACATTTTTCTAAGCGTGGTCGCCCTTCGACAGTGGACTTTACGCGAACAGCCTTCTCGATTAGTTGTGTATTTTTTTCTCACCCATCTGCATCTAATATTCGATGTATGATGCATATCTGTAGCTTATTTAAGGTCATATGCTCTTTATTGCTGTTTGCATGTGTGTGTACAATCGTATTCGCTCTCATTTGCGTTTACAAGTATTTGTTGCTGTTTTCTATTTCATCATCATTTCTTGCTGTTGTTGTTGTGTAGCATTTATTTCCTAGCGGGAAGATAAAAAATAGGTTTGTGAGGCAAATAGTTGCGCCTTCTTTCGGTGTTTGAAGATTTTTAATCACAATTTCGTATTGAATGCAGCCGAACTTTAATGTACGAATATCAAGAGCCAAAATGAAAAATTTGATTTGGTATTCAGAGACGCCTGATCCTGTTGAAAATATTATATATTTTTCAAATTTCTAACAGAGGTTAGGTTAGGCTGAACTGGCCGGTACATTAGGACCTCACATAGACTGAATGAGTCCGTAGTATTACCAGAAGTTTGTTTTAAGGACCAAACTGAAAAACCCTATCCAAACCCAGGACCTATGTTATAAAATAACTCCGTCCTCTTGGCAAATACTAGAAGCTTTTTAGACTTAATCCATTTGCTGCTTCTAGATCTGACAGCTGTATCACTCCTAATAGCTGGAGTCCTAGCCTGGCAAGCCCAGGGCACGTGCACAAAAACGTGCTCGATCTGCTATCACTGACCAAGCCTAATTTAAAGGTATGTGACGCCTGAAGGCAGTGTCCAGCCAGAGTGCCCGTCACGAGTCTACAGTCCTCTCTTTTTAATGATAGAAGAGCAACTTTGTTAGTCTAAGGCTGTAAGACCTACACATAATCTTCGACGCTTCACAGCCCCGTGCTTGAATCCACGCCTTTCCCGCTTGGTCGATCATATCCAGGGTCGGTATCGGTCTGATTTAAAACTATATCGTTGCTATGCAACTATTGTCTTAGTAGCTATAGTTTGTGTCACCGTGGTATAACAAGTTGTTGTCCTAGTGAGCTTCTCTTGATAGTATGGTGGCTACCTAGAATTTGACATAACTAAAATGATGACAATACAATTTCTTTTGTACTTTCAAGAGTTAAAAATATGTTTCAAGACTCTCTCTTAAAATTGGTTTTTTTCCACTTTTTGTTCCGCACCCAAATTGAAGGTGCCAAAAAAGTATCACAAGCGGCTTGGGATTTGCATGAGTTTGCGAAGACAAATGAAATACATACATAAGTATAGACCCATATTTATAGAATGAAATGTGAGTAAAAAAATATTTTTTCAAAACCTTTAATAGGCAGATAAATTTGTAAAAGGGCGTGCTAGGCCACTCATCTTATTAGACTGTAAATACGGCAGCTACAGAGGGTTAAAGAGCCGTCCAACAGACAAAGTGTTGCGTGCACATTTGAGTTTATATTAACAAAGTACTATAATCATTTTTATAATAATCACATTACAAGGAAGCAAACACAACTGATAAAAGAAAGGAAAATAACACAAAAGAAGAAATACTTGAATTTGCACGGCATGGGACTTAAAAGTAGCGGAAATATAATTCTATGTTTTTTATATCTTCATGAATTAGCGAAAGAAGATTAGAAATCGATCAGAGCAAATAGAAAAGCAATTTCAAAACTATTGTATTTATTGCATTAAAGTGGTTGGGAATCGACGTTTCGGTTTGCATCCGTAAAGGTCAAATGTATCTAGGACGTCCCCAAAGTAATCAAAAAAACCGAAGGAAACCCTCTGGGTGAATAATTGGAAGTTGAAGTAGAAGAAAATACATGAGCATATTCGTATATTATCGTGTTGAAGATTATTGTAAGTTTGTAAGGAACATATATGTAATACTCCTATATTGGTAATAGTAAATGCTTGCAATGCGTTTTGAATTCGAAATCAAAACAAGACAGTCTATAGAATTTTTTTGATTGATCAGCATAAGTGTGATAAAAAAAAATTAAAATTTAGGTACATTCGATATTGAATACAAAAACAAAAACGTTTAAAAAGCAATATATCGGCACTCTGATGTTTGGGATTGTACCTAGCTTTTTGTAGCAATATAGGAGTATTACATATATGGTAAGAAATAATTATTCAGGAGGTACTAATCAAAATAAACTCAGTGGGTCGTTTTGAGAGCTGCTTTGACTACTTGAAATAAATAAAAATTTCTAATGAAATAATTAGTCATATACCCAAATAATGTCAGCCGTGTTTTTAATCTTCGCTAATTTATCAAGGCTGACTAAGTCCCACGATGCATGTACATAGATCAAAATCGCCGGAAAGCACCGGATCTGCATCTGGCAAAGGAACATCAACATCGATAACACTCCCAAAGACCTTCGAGGAGTGTCCTTATCGCTACAACAAGAACAGCAATAGAACAAAATCGTCCAAGTTCATTGAGGCGAATCGAATTGCGCTAGCTATTGTATTTGTTGGAATTTCCAAAGCTTAAACGTCAACTATTTAAGTCCATATGGTTTCCGTATGTTTTATACTCAGTTGAGCAGAGCTCACAGAGTATATTAAGTTTGATTGGATAACGGTTGGTTGTACATATATAAAGGAATCGAGATAGATATAGACTTCCATATATCAAAATAATCAGGATCGAAAAAAAATTTGATTGAGCCATGTCCGTCCGTCCGTCCGTTAACACGATAACTTGAGTAAATTTTGAGGTATCTTGATGAAATTTGGTATGTAGGTTCCTGAGCGCTCATCTCAGATCGCTATTTAAAATGAACGATATCGGACTATAACCACGCCCACTTTTTCGATATCGAAAATTTCGAAAAACCGAAAAAGTGCGATAATTCATTACAAAAGACAGATAAAGCGACGAAACTTGGTAGGTGAGTTGATCTTATGACGCAGAATAGAAAATTAGTAAAATTTTGGACAGTGGGCGTGGCACCGCCCACTTTTAAAAGAAGGTAATTTAAAATTTTTGCAAGCTGTAATTTGGCAGTCGTTGAAGATATCATGATGCAATTTGGCAGGAATGTTACTGCTATTACTGTATGTACGCTCAATAAAAATTAGCAAAATCGGAGAAGGACCACGCCCACTTTTAAAAAAAATTTTTTTTAAAGTAAAATTTTAACAAAAAATTTAATATCTTTACAGTATATAAGTAAATTATGTCAACATTCAACACCAGTAATGATATGGTGCAACAAAATACAAAAATAAAAGAAAATTTCAAAATGGGCGTGGCTCCGCCCTTTTTCATTTAATTTCTCTAGGATACTTTTAACGCCATAAGTCGAACAAAAATTAACCAATCCTTTTGAAATTTGGTAGGGGCATAGATTTTATGATATTAACTGTTTTCTGTGAAAATGGGCGAAATCGGTTGATGCCACGCCCAGTTTTTATACACAGTAGTCCGTCTGTCCTTCTGCATGGCCGTTAACACGATAACTTGAGCAAAAATCGACATATCTTTAATGAACTTAGTTCACGTGCTTACTTGAACTCACTTTATCTCGGTATGAAAAATGAACGAAATCCGACTATGACCACGCCCACTTTTTCGATATCGAAAATTACGAAAAATTAAAAAAATGCCATAATTCTATACCAAATACGAAAAAAGGGATGAAACATGGTAAGGTAATTGGATTGTTTTATTGACGCGAAATATAACTTCAGAAAAAACTTTATAAAATGGTTGTGACACCTACCATATTAAGTAGAAGAAAATGAAAAAGTTCTGCAGGGCGAAATCAAAAGCCCTTGGAATCTTGGCAGGAATATGTTCGTGTATTACATATATAAATAAATTAGCGGTATCCAACAGATGATGTTCTGGGTCACCCTGGTCCACATTTTGGTCGATATCTGGAAAACTCCTTCACATATACAACTACCACCACTCCCTTTTAAAACTCTCATTAATACCTTTAATTTGATACCCATATCGTACAAACTCATTCTAGAGTCACCCCTGGTCCACCTTTGTGGCGATATCTCGAAAAGGCGTCCACCTATAGAACTAAGCCCCACGCCCTTTTAAAATACTCATTAACACCTTTCATTTGATACCCGATATCGTACAAACATATTCTAAAGTCACCCCTGGTCCACCTTTATGGCGATATCTCGAAAAGGCGAACACCTATAGAACGAAGGCCCACTGCCTTTTAAAAATACTCATTAACACCTTTCATTTGATACCCATATTGCACAAAAGCATTCTAGGGTCACCCCAGCTCCACCATTATGGCGATATCTCGAAACGGCGTCCACCTATGGAACTAAGGATTACTCCCTTTTAAAATACTCATTAACACCTTTCTTTTGATACCCATATTGTACAAACAAATTCTAGGGTCACCCCTGGTCCACCTTTATGGCGATATCTCGAAATGCGACCACCTATACAACAACCACCACTCCCCTTTTAAAACCCTCATTAATACCATTAATTTGATACCCATATCGTACAAACACATTCTAGAGTCACCCCTGGTCCACCTTTATGGCGATATTTCGAAACGGCGTCCACCTATAGAACTAAGGCCCACTCCCTTTTAAAATACCCATTAACACCTTTCGTTTGATGCCCGTATTGTACAAACAAATTCAAGGTCACCCTCGTCCACTGTTGGGCGTGGTACATTAAGCGAAATCATGTATTTAATACTAATGGTCAATAATTGTAACCACAATCATACTTTTGCATACTAGTTATACCTAAGTACACATCATACTTTGCATACTGGTTATACCTATGTACACATCATATTTTTGCATCCTAACTATACCTATGTACATTTACCTTTTCATACATCTCAAGTAAGAGAGTACAATTTTCATACAGTTAGAGAGCAATCTAGCAGTATCATGTCATGAAATGTTAAATTGTAAGAATCATAGTTGTACTTGAACAAGCAAATAAAGAAGTCACAAAATTTAATTATCGTCGTTTTTACTTCTGCTTGCTTCACTCGCGTCATCCACCTTTATGGCGATATCTCGAAACGGCGTCCACCTATGGAACTAAGGATTACTCCCTTTTAAAATACTCATTAACACCTTTCTTTTGATACCCATATTGTACAAACAAATTCTAGGGTCACCCATGGTCCACCTTTATGGCGATATCTCGAAACGGCGTCCACCTATGGAACTAAGGATTACTCCCTTTTAAAATACTCATTAACACCTTTCATTTGATACCCATATCGTACAAACGCATTCTAGAGTCAACCCTGATCCACCTTTATGGCTATATCCCTAAATGGCGTCCACCTATAAAACTATGGCCCACTCCCTCATAAAATACTCTTTAATGCCTTTCATTTGATACACATGTCATACAAACACATTCCAGGGTTTCCCTCGGTTCATTTTCCTACATGGTTATTTTCCCTTATGTTGTCACCATAGCTCTCAACTGAGTATGTAATGTTCGGTTACACCCGAACTTAACCTTCCTTACTTGTTTATACTCAGATGAGCAGAGATGAGACTATATTAATTTTGTACGCATAAGGGTACCCCGTAACGGCATAAACTAATCGAGATAGATATAGACTTCTAATATAAAATGATCTGGGCGAAAAAAGAAATTCATTTAGCCATTTCCCTCTGTGTAAATTGTTGTATTGTTGTATTGAGGTATCTTAATGAAATTTGGTATGTAAGTTCCTGTGCACTTATCTCAGATCGATATTTAAAATGAACGAAATCGGACTATAATTACGCCCACTTTTCGATATCGAAAATTTCGAAAAGCTGAAAAAGTGCGATAATCCATTACCAAAGCCGGATAAAGCGATGGAACTTGGTATGTGGGTTGACCTTATGACGCAGAATAGAAAATTGCCTAAAATTTTGGACAATGGGCATGGCACTGCCCACTTTTAAAGAAGTAATTCAAAAGTTTTACAAGATGTAATTTGGCAATTGAATATGTAATTTTTGGTAACACCCGAACTTAGACTTTCTCACTTGTTTTTGTGTTTTCAAAACTGTCTAAAGCTAGCATAAAAACTGTTTAACTGAACATATGGTTTAAATTTTCATTTGCTGCTCTTTCCATTGAGTGTGTTAAAATTGTATTTTGCAAACATCTTTATAGATTTGCAAGAGTTATTCCAAATGGAACAACTGGGAGTAGCAGATACATAGCTCGAATTTTTCTAAAATTTCCTTATGAGGGACTCAGGTAAGTTGGATATGAATTGACTCATATAAATGAGTTAGCACTTACCTTTTTGGAGTGCAAGCTTTCGCTTAATATCGAAGAGTGTGTGCCAGACCCTTGCGACCAATACCTGGGAATTTTCATTAATAACATTACCTGGAGATTGGTCACGGTAACTGTTACATGAGTCAAATATTTTTAACCGAACCACAAATAGTTGCTTATCTCATAAACGTGAAGTGGTATAATACTGGCACCTCAAAATCCGAATTTTTTAGAAAAAAACGATTAATTTGACCAAGGTTAGCTTATTTTCTTTAGCCAACCTTTTGAAAGAAATTATAGTAAAAAAATCAAGTTCAAAAACCCCCACCAAAAAAACCAATCTAAATGAATAGAGATGTCCCAAGCCTTTTTGTTAGCCCAACCTTTCAAAAAATTTTTGGGAATAAATGTTCAAGTTAATATGCACCAAAGTCAAAAATATGCAAAGCGATTGTTTTCCCACAGTGGTTCATGTGCCCAACGTTAGTCCAGTATAGCCCAGCCAGTTTTTCATTAGCCCAAACCTGGAAAAATTACCGCAAAAAGATTGTTTAGTTGAAAACCCCGAAATCGAAAAAATTTAAATTATTGTTTTTTTAGTGTGGTTTGTTCGCCTAGGTCTAGGTCTTTTTTATCGTTAGCACACCTTAAGAATTAAATAATGTTAAGAAATACAAGTTGAAAAAACCCTCAACCACAATAAAAGGCATAGTAGTATTTTATCACTGTAGCTCGTGTGCTCAATGGCCAGCAAAGAGCAGCCTAGGATAGCCATCCCCTCTTTGACAGCCCACTATCGAACAAATACCGTTCAAGCGGAAAGTCCCCAAACTCTAAAATATGCAAAATGATTATTTCTTCTTATTATTAGGCAAAGCGAGCAGCGGGGCATTCATATGACTGATAACGGCATCTGCTTTTACACTAGTATAAAGTATGCATGTTGGAGATTTCGAGTTCATGCTTATCGCGCGAGAAGCTAGCTGATGAAAAGTGAAATTCAGACACATGTCCTAGTAACCATCGCCGTTTGTAAACGTTTGTAATTTTTCTTTAATATCAATAACAAAAATAATTGTATAAAGCAATTTGAGCATGCCTCGCTAATTAAATACAAAAAACTATCGTAAAAAATCACTGTAAAACCCTCTCCCCTCCCAAAAAAAGAAAAAAAAGACTATTGTTTTTTTCATTATATTTCATTTGCGCTAAGATAAGGCCAGTATAGTTAACTCTTTTTTGTTTGGACCCCTTGATATCGTAAACATATGTTCCAGTTTAATCAAATATGCAATTATTGTTTTCACACGTGTGGTACTTTTTTGTCCAAGCTTAACCCTGCATAGTGTATTTTCGTTATTCGTTTCTTGATATTTTCACAAGTTGAAAATATAATAGTTTGTTAGTATCGATATAATCCTTGGAAAGATTTAATAATAAGCACCACTTTGAATGTTTAAGTTGTCCAATCCACCTAAAATAATACGTGACGCAATATGCCAAGTATAACATATTTCAGTTTCATCGAAATCTATAACTCTTGTCCTGGGCCGACCGCTTGTCTTGCCGCCAGGTAGTAGGGCTTTTTATTCCCAACGAATACTTTACTCCTCTGTTTATTACGGTTTTTTAAGTGTTTTTCACATATGTTCCATAATTTTTATTTTGGAAAAATGGAAAACAATTTTAGCTTCATGCCTTTCTCAAGCAATCCTTAGCTATTTTTCGAGTTTATAGTTCCTGTGGCTGAAATCAATGTCGTCTATCGCTACACAAGCTAGCTGCTTGCCGCAAAAGGGATTTAGATGAAATACTTTCGAAAAAAAATAATAATTGCTTTATTACGACCGCTAAAGACGGCTGGTACTATCCCGTTTTACGGCGGCACCGCTTTGTTGTTAACCTCGAACCATGATTCGCAAAATTATTATGCAATTTGTTTTAATGACGCACATAACAAAAAACGTTTAAATAAATTTTTTAATCAAAATAAGTAACGAAGGCTAAGTTCGGCTATAACGGAACATTACATACTCAGCTGAGAGCTTTGGAGACAAAATAAGGGAAAATCACTATTTAGGGAAATTAACCTAGTGTAACCCTGGAATGTGTTTAAATGACATGGGCATCAACGGAAGTATTGAAGAGTATTTTAAAAGGGAGTAGGCCAAAGTTCTATAAGTGGACGCCTTTTCGAGATATCGCCATAAAGGTGGACCGGGGGTGACTCCAGAATGTGTTTGTACGATATCGGTATCAAATGAAAGGTTTTAATTATTATTTAAAGGGCGTGGGCTTAGTTCTATAGGAACGCCATAAGAGGCGGACCAGGATGACTCTAGAATGTGTTTGTAACGACATGGGTATCAAATGAAAGGTGCTAATGAGCCATATCGGCAGTGCGACACCTCCCAGTTGAAAAGGTTGGCCGCATCCCTTAATTGTGGTAACACAAGTTCTGAAATTACAGAAGGGTTGGAGAAACTGATTGAAATTTGAGCAATTATATATGGGTGGCCCGGGTGACTCCAGAATGTGTTTGTACGATATGGGTATCAAATTAAAGATGTCAATTGGTATTTTAAAAGGGAGTGGGCCTTAGCTCTGTTAGTGGACACCTTTTAGAGATATCGACCAAAAGTGGACCAGGGTGACCCAGAACTTCATCTGGCGGGTATCGCTACACTTATTATATATAAAATACCACGAACAGTATTCCTGCAATGATTCCAAGGGCTTTTGATTTCACCCTGCAGAACTTTTCATTTTCTTCTACTTAATTATGGCATTTTTTTCATTTTTCGTAATTTTCGATATCGAAAAAGTGAGGGTGGTCATAGTCGGATTTCGGCCATTTTTAATACCAATATAAAGTGAGTTTTAGATAGTACGTGAACTAAGTTTAGTAAAAATATATCGATTTTTGCTCAAGTTGTCGTGTTAACGACCGAGCGGAAGGACAGACCGTCGACTGTATATAAAAAATGGACGTGGCTTCAACGATTTCGCCCATTTTCACAGAAAAAATTATCGTGATAGTGGGCGTGTTCGTCATCGATTTTGCTATTTCTTATTTAGAACACATACAGTAATAGGAGTAACGTTCCTGCCAATTTCATAATGATATCGTTCAACGACTGCAAACTTTTATAGTACTTCTTTAAAAGTATCTCTCCTCACCAGAGCATTAGAAAAAGTTG
>JARSSU010030203.1:0-64315 GCA_029619165.1 Eurosta solidaginis | reverse complement strand
AGCGGGGTTGCCCCTCGACAGTGTTTGGCAAGCACTCCAAGTGTATTTCTGCCATGAAAAGCTCTCAGTGAAAACAACTCATCTGCCTTGAAGATGCCGTTCGTAGTCGGCATAAAACGAGTAGGTTCCCTCCCGCCAATTTGTAGGAAAAATTAAGAAAGGAGTACGACGCAAATTGGAAGAGAAGCTCGGCCTAAAATCCCCTCGGAGGTTATCGCGCCTTACATAAAACAAATAAATTTCAGAAAAGTTTTGCATCATTCATGATTTACGTACACGATAATCGACGTTCGGGGGTGGCACTGCGTTATACCCAACTTAAGGACTCTCTGAAATTTGTGGCGTCTGTCTACCAAGAGGTGTGTCTGCAAGCGGGAGTCTGATTTGTAGAATGCTGCCCAAAAATAATTAAAAGAGTTGTATATTCCCAGTTTGACAACCATAGCAAATATTTGAAGGAATATTTCTTGAACTTTGGATATTCGAACGCTTGAAGGGATGGTGGTAAATTGAGCAAGTTCAGTGACCTAGAAAATTATACCGAAAACATAATCGTGGTAGAAAGTATGTGTTAAGAAGAGACACAGTAGCCAAGTACTGCCCTTCACCCGCTGTGAATAAACGAATTTTTGTGTTTCGCATCAAAGTGATGTACCGCTACATTATTTAGTTGTCGACATCAGGTGGGTAAGAAATGGAGATACAGCCTCTACGAAGTAAGATCTATCGGCGTGTTGTGTTTGTTCGACGTCGCAGCAATTGCTGTTATATCCGATTCTAGCATGAAAACATCGACTTCAAATTATCAAATCGCTATCAACGACACACATAATATCAGCGACCATCTTAGTACCGAGTATCGACTCTCACAAGGCAAGATATGTGTAAGGCTCTGCTCTGCGAAGAAAGTGTGGGCACTGAGTGCTGGAGCGCATTCGATATTGAGAATTTTGCCTACGGGGCTATGTTTCGTACAGACACAAGAACGGACTATCGAGCCAGCCACTTCAGAAACTCATCTGGAAAGCGTGTAATTTTGATCAATAACTCTGTCTGGATAGGTTTCAGTATGGAAAACGAATTGTTGTCTATTTACGGGCAAAGTATTATATATTCTGCAGGTAGGAGCACGAATTTCGATATGATATCGTAACATGTCGATACTTTTTTTCTCGGCAACAATATTTTCCTCACGATTCTTTAATAAGGATAATTTTTCTGTATATGGTATGCAAATCTACGTGTGGAATTGAAGAAATCAATCTGCAGAGGCTTTGAAATTACTAGACCATGTCAATTTTGGCGTCCCTCCCTGAAAACCGGACTTATTGGTGGGGAAGTTATCCATTCATAAGAATTCGCATTATTTTCATTCATGATATTTTTCAGAAAGCAGCAAGATGGGCAGCAAGATACATCAATATATAGCCTGCCCAAATTTTTGCAGCTTCTTATAGGCTACAGATCCTTCTCAACTTCCACAACTTCCAATAGATCTGCACTGGATTTACTAACGTTACTTCCGGAATACAAAAAAAAATACAAGTTTTTGAGTCGATACTATCGGCTACCCGATATATGTATGTAAAGTGATGCTTGAAATGAGAACTGTGAGAACACTTTGTTTGCGATATCGTACCCGCATGAGCTGCCTCAAAAAGAAATTCTTGAAGATGCCGTATGTGGCCTAATGCTCCTAGTTATTCCATATAATGGTTGGATACAAAATTAAGTATACTAAGACGCTGAAAGGGGCTGTGCAGCTTTTTGAAAAACTGCTATAAGATGCAAGTGAGAGAACGAAGTTTATTATTTCGTTGGTTTCTCACTGCATGTTTTTAATAACCACGCAGTAAAAAGAATATTTATATAAAGTAACCAAACAAAACAAGTAAGGAAGGCTAAATTCGGTGTAAACGAACATTACATACTCAGTTGAGAGCTGTGGAGACAAAGTAATGGAAAATCACCATGTTGTAAAAAGAACCTAGGGTAACCCTGGAATGTGTTTGTATGACATGTGTATCAAATGGAAGGTATTAAAGAGTATTTTAAGAGGAAGTGGGCCGTAGTTCTATATATGGACGCCATTTAGGGATATCGCCATAAAGGTGGATGAGTATTTTAAAGGGGGTAATCCTTAGTTTCACAGGTGGACGCCGTTTCGAGATATCGCCATAAAGGTGGACCAGGGGTGACTCTAGAATTTAGTTTGTACGATATGGGTATCAAATGAAAGGTGTTAATGAGTATTTTAAAAAGAGTGGGCCGTAGTTCTATATGTGGACGCCTTTTCGAGATATCGCCATAAACGTGGACCAGGGGTGACTCTAGAATGTGTTTGTACGATATGGGTATCAAATTAAAGGTATTAATGAGGGTTTTAAAAGGAGTGGCCCTTAGTTGTATATGTGAAGGCGTTTTCGAGATATCGGCAAAATTGGACCAGGGTGATCCAGAACATCATCTGCGGGTAGCGCTAATTTGATTTATATATGTAATACCACGAACGGTATTCCTTCCAAGATTCCAAGGATTTGATTTCGCCTCTGCAAAACTTTTTCATTTTCTTCTACTTAATATGGTAGGTGTCACACCCATTTTTACCAAGTTTTTTTCTAAAGTTATATTTTGCGTCACTAGACGCAATACAATTACCATGTTTCATCCCTTTTTTCGTATTTGTATATAATTATGGCATTTTTTTCATTTTTCGTAATTTTCGATATCGAAAAGTGGGCGTGGTCATAGTTGGATTTCGGCCATTTTTTACACAATACAAAGTGAGTTCAGATAAGTACGTGAACTGAGTTTAGTAAAGATATATCGATTTTTTGCTCAAGTTATCGTGTTAACGGCCGAGCGGAAGGACAGACGGTCGATTGTGTATAAAAACTGGCCGTAGCTTTCAACCGATTTCGCCTTTTTCACCAAAACAGTTATCGTTCTAGAATCTAAGCCCTCTACCAAATTTCACAAGGATTGGTAAATTTTTGTTCGAGTTATGGCATTAAAAGTATCCTAGACAAATTAAATGAAAAAGGGTGGAGCCACGCCCATTTTGAAATTTTCTTTTATTTTGTATTTGTTGCAACATAGTCATTACTGGAGTTGAATGTTGACATAATTTACTTATATACTGTAAAGATATTAACTTTGTCTTTTAAAAATTTGAATAAAAAATAAAGTGGGCGCGGTCGTTCTCCGATTTTGCTAATTTTTATTAAGCATACATATAGTATATAGGGAAACTTTCCTGCCAAATTTATCATGATATCTTCAACGACTGCCAAATTACAGCTTGCAAAACTTCTAAATTACCTTCTTTTAAAAGTGGGCGGTGCCACGCCATTATCCAAATTTTACTAGTTTTCCATTCTGCGTCATAAGCTCAACTCACCTAATAAGTTTCGTCGCTTAATCCGTATTTGGTAATGAATTATCGCACTTTTTCATTTTTCGAAATTTCGATATCGAAAAAGTGGGCGTGGTTATTTCCGATATCGTTCATTTTAATAGTGATCTGAGATGAGTGTCCAGGAACCTACATACTAAATTTCATCAAGATACCTCAAAAATTTACTCAAGTTATCGTGTTAACGGTCAGACGGACGGACGCACATGGCTCAATCAAATTTGTTTCGATACTGATGATTTTGATATATGGAAGTCTATATCTATCTCGATTCCTTTATACCTGTACAACCAACGTTTATCCAATCAAAGTTAATATACTCTGTGAGCTCTGCTCAACTGAGTATAAAAAAATTGCACTGAAGAAATTTTTGTGAATATTATTGAAAATAAGTTGCACACTTCTATAAATTTAAGCCCTGCATCTGACTTATTTTTTCATGCGTCAGTTCCTGTCAATTTCACATCAGAGCTGGGTAGTAATGATTACTTTAGGTAATCAATTTACCGTCAATTCCCCATTATATGTACTTGAGGATAGTAATCAATTTCTTTCCTCCACAGCAAAGGAATTGATTACATTCAATTCTTCACACACAAAAAAACAAATACCAAAGTCATTTAGTTTTTTGAGGCTCAAGTACAAACAATTTTTTGTTTGTAACTGAAAAAAAATACTTTGCTCAAATGTAATTTCTGCCCCAGTACTTTCGAAAGGAATTGCAAATGTAATTGAAAAATTTTCAATTACATTACAAGGAATTCCAATTATAATTAATAATTTCCCATTGCTCAAGGAATTGCGAAAGTAATTGAAAAATTCTTAGTGTAAAAATATTTTTGCGCATTCAAGCGGTGATTTTATGAGGCCATAATAACTCCTTGGACCATAAGAAAATGTTTGTAACACACAAGCACTGTTTTCAATGACTGGCAATCATTTCTCCTCGCTATATATGAGGAAGGGTATGGTGAGATTGTATCATCGTAGTTTAGTTTTGCTGTTGTTGCTTGCACTGAATGATAGTAGTCTACATTTATGTGAGCGGAGAAACATCTGGAAAGAACGGGGCAATATGGGATGATCCATCGGTTGTCGACGTTGGCTATTAGAACGTACATGGGTATAGCCACCGTCCGCTGAAGACATTCGTCTATATTTTGGATATCCATTTTCCCCGGTCTGCGTATACTGTTGGGGCTCGCGTGGGTATCGTTTTGAGCATCGTCCACGATGACAAATTATCGACCGCACATGGGCCATGGATCATATTTTTAGTAATTATATCATACAACATCGGATCTTCGTCTTTATTTGGAATTTCCGCTGACATAATGCGATCCATGTCATGGGGAAGAATTTTATCTATTAGCCAAATTAAAATACATATGCGCGTGAGGTAAACCTCGCTTTTGCCACTCAACAGTAAACATATGGCATCTAACTTTTTCAAAAAGGTCTTGTTTTGTAATTAAACTCATGAGTTGGTGTAGTTTGATATGGAATACTCTCGACCCAATGTCGTGGCGCTCACTGGTCGTTGATTAGGAAACAATTCGTTTTTGATTTCACTCCACTCTGGATTTCATGTGAATGTTATAAATAAGTCAGGCCTTTCATGATGACGGACATATAAGAGGGTGTCTTTGTACGTTCATGCAAATATCGAGAGGATCCAGTAAATGAAGACGGCAAAAATACTAACTGACCAATATTTTCAGTATTGCAATCCTCATTAACAGCATTCCTTAGATGAATATAACTATCTGCACGACTGTAGGACAACATCGCGGGGACCAGGACTTTTCGTCAACTATCAATACTGCGACCTCGCTGTAGTCGGGGCATTATAACGACCACGGTGTTCATTAACAGGGCGTTTTGCCGGCATGGATTACAACCCATAGTTATTCCAATTAGATGTGCATACGCTCCATAGAAGTCATAAAACTTCGAACCTACACATTATTTTCAAGCAGAATTGCCTTATTGTACATACAACAGCTCGTTGTGAGCAAAAACTGTGCATTTGCCAATGGCGAAATGACACACTTCTCTGCTCTCACAAAAAGTTGTTTTTGTGGCCCACTGTAGCTTGGGTTTGGCCATCGAAAAGTCTTATGCTTACATTATTTGGGGGTTTTCATCAAATTTATCCTAAAATAAAGGGCTTTAATTTGTCGAGATGGAAAAATAAAAAAAAGCAGGGTGTTTATTTGCGTCAATACTTTCTTTTAAAACAAAATTCATAAAAATCGGTTTGGTACTTCTTGAGATTAGCCGTTACAAACATTGGCCCATATAAGCATTTTTATATAATTTAGTATAGATTCCCATTTGTAGTTTTGTTCTTATTGAAATTGTAGTGCATATTATGCATATAAAACAAAAATTCCCATAACGATTTGCTCTTAGTACCATTTTCTCCATATTTACTCACCTTATTGTGCACGCTAATGTCCGTCATATGGTCATGACGTGATGCAACGACACAGGAAATGCGCGCATAAACGTAGATCATAACAGCCATTGGTATGAAAAATGAGCCCATTGCAGAGAAGATGACATAACCTTCGTTTTGGTTATAACGGCATTCACTTAAATCTCGGCGACCTGGTTCATACCTGAAATTTGACACAAAAAAAAGAATAAAAAAGGTTTAATAAACGTATATTAAAAATGCATAAATTTAAGTGGAAAGAAGGAAATTTCGAGTTGCTGATAGCTGGAGAATTAAATTTGTTGAATTTGTAACTGGTGGCATACTACGGATGAACACTTTATTTGCATTAGCAGCCTTAAAGAAAACCATATCTTGAATTATTCCCTTCTCATGTTCGTTTTTGGTTTAGTTTGTAGCTAAAAGATTAATAGAAAAATCCAGCAATCCATATTGGGAAGTAATCATACCGACGACCCGAATGGACTATGCTATGAACAAATCTTAATATGTTTGTTTGAAGGTTCAAATAATGAGATATATTTAAAAACAATTTCCAATGATACTCTGGAGCTAAGAGTAAGTTTAATATGCAATAGCTAACATACCAGAACTGATAGAGAAACTTGAGACCGTAGAGCTGACAAAGAACAGCAAATTGGCATCTTTTGATATGAAAGATTTATACCCATCAATACCACTATCGGAGACTTTGGACATAGTTAGCTCAACAATAGTTCATAATACAAAAAACATATACAAAGTGAAAATTATGCAAATCACAAATATGCTAAGAACCACTTTACGTCAAAACTATTTTCAATTCAACAATAAAATATATAAACAAACAAACGGCCTTGGAATGCAATCAGCCGTTCTTATGGAAGTGTTCATGCAAAATCTGGAAGAAAAGTACATACAGGAGCTGATGCTCAAATTAGGCGTGTCATTTTATGCTAGATATGTGGATGACATAATATGCGTTTTAACTACTAATAACGAAGAGCTTGTACTGGAGTACCTCAACAAGCAGCACGAAAATATAAAATTTTACAATGGAAACCGAAAAAACACGGAGCGATCAGCTATCTAGACCTCACGATAAATATTGACAAATTTGCTAAAAGTTTTAACTAGGACATATACAGAAAATCAACGGCCACCGACACAAGAATACATAATAATTCAATATCATAAAAATGCATCATTAAGACTGAAAGAACACCTCTTACACAAGAAGTAACATATAAATTGATAAACTTCTTTAAAAAAAATACAAAACTAACACAGCGTCCAAAACAGCGAACAATTTAGGACAAAAACTCAGAACTAACATTAACACAGGAGATCCATTTAGCAGCCAAGGCGTACACAAGCTTGCCTACGGATGCCAACATAGTTATAAAGGACAAACTGGGACGGCAAATAAGAACGTTATAACAAGAAAACATGCAATGGAAACATTATACAAGAGTATAATTTCGCAAATCATATGGTCGAAAATGAATGTTACCAAGAAAACATCAATATAACGGTTAGGGTCCTTCATATATAAGCAAAATGCCGACGTCTGAACGTACTGGAAAACATGTAGATCTACGAACAGAAAACATTCAACGGTAGAATAATAAACGAACAGGTAAACACAATTTCTGGCACAATATTACAATATTCGAGCCTTTAAAACTTGTTTACAAGAAACAAAGTAATCGCACAGGTACAACAGACAAACATACAACAACAAAAGAAACACGAAAAAATAAACAAACCACAGCAACAAACCCACAAAGAAAGTCAAACGATTAGACTTTTACATACCTCAGTTAGCCACACAAATTGATCAGTAAAAAACCACCCTCGGTTCTGAATGAACACACAGCACATTCACATAAATGTACATAAGAATCAGTTTTGAAAATACCTGTTCGTGATGAGTGTCGATTTTCGTTCTAATCTGTTGTTGTAATGTTTTTTTATATTTATAGTTCGTAGGTACATGAGCAGGTATTGTCAAAATTGATGCTTGTGGGATGGCTTAACTCCGAAACCCGTTTGTCATGAAACATAATTTGACAAGGGATGACGGGAAATTGTTCCAATATATATTATAATGAGATATCTTATTTGTGTCACCTAATGTGATGAGATCAGAAGGTTCCACATTCTTGGAGTGGCTCTCTCTAGTATCAGGATAGGCATAGGATATTTGTTGAAAACTTCATCTGACTTTGAAAGACTCGGAGCGGTTCTTCCAACAGAGCTGCTATTATTATTCAGCGTCATTGCATACTCAAATCAATTCTAAAAACACTTTTTCCACATCCAAAAAGAGAAGATGTATGCTTTTTTTTATATATTTCTTATTATTCTTCCGCATTATTTTGTATAGGACTTGGCGCATATCCTTTATAAATAAAGTCCATATATAAAAAGAAGTGTACATTTTGATTGTCACTCCATAACTCGAGAACGGATAGAAAGATTGCCATGAAATTTTTAGGAAAGATACAGGAAGGAGAGATGATGGTTAGTTGATTTTGAAATCCCAAATCGGTTTAGCCATTCTTGAGTTATGATTTTTTTTTAGAAAAAATTCAAAATTTGAAAAAAAACAAAGTTTACATTTCAGTCCGACCTAACGAAAAAAATCGATCCAACCTATTACAAGTTAATTTCATTGACCGCATACAAATAAAATAGGATGTATGTATGTATGTATGTTATGTTTGTATGTTTGTATGAGGCTTATGGACTCCGAAACTACCACGCCGATTTTATTCAAATTTTCAGGATAACTTAGTAGGAACCCGGAGAGTGTTTGTGAAAAGTTTTTTTTCCAGGAAGTGGACCAGGGACCGATTTATTCTAAACTATCGTATATATGGCTCGAATTTCCTGAAATTTGGTATGTAGGTAGCGTTATATCTAGAATAAAATGTCGGATAATTTTTCTTCCGGGAAGTGGACCAGGATACATATTGGTGACTAGGGTCTCGAGATATAGGACAAAAAGTGGACCCGGGCACCCCTTGAATGTGTTTATACAATATGGATATCAAATGAAAGCTGTTGATGAGTGCTTTATTACAGGGTAGTTTTCATACCTATTGGTGACTAGGGTCTCGAGATATAGGCCAAAACATGGACCCGGATACCCCTAGAATTTGTGTATTTTGGATATCAAATGAAAGCTGTTGCTGAGAGCTTTTAAGTTATTTTCATTGTGATATTCGATTTAGTCGCATCAACCTGGCAAAAACTGATTAATATGCATGCGAAGCCGAAATAAAGACATGAATTAATAATACCCATATACCTATTTACATACGTCGTATTCGATTTGCCTGAAATTTGGTATATAAATTTGCCTATATTAGTATTTACGATGCTTTTTTCCGGGTAGTATACCAGAGACGGACTGGGACTGGGAATAGGACTGGGACTGAGACTGAGACTCGGAGTGGGACTGGAACAAAATATATACCACCCTCTGGGACTGGCAATAAGATATGAAGAAGAATTAGAAAAACTTGAGAGAAGAGAAAAGAGAGAAGGAGAAGGAGACTGAAAAAGAGATATAATGAGACGAAGATGGAGATGGATGAAGCGAAAAATACGGGGGGAGGAGTGAATAGAAAGATTAGGAACAAGTGTAGAGGGGCGAGGGCAGAGTTAGACGGAAAAAGCTTATTAAAATGTATGCAGATATACCAAATTTAGAGCAGAACAACTTCTGCCCGGTCTGCTAGACCCTTATAAAGTCCATTAAGTTATTCATCATTTCAATGTGCTTTGCAACTTTCAGCCATGTATCTAGGCAATGTTAAATATATTCACGTTCACACATTTAGGCCTCATATTTCTTTGTTTTTTTTAACTCAGCATCTAATTTGCGCCATTACAAGTCTTACTCTAATTATATTCGATTGATGCGCTCAAAGTCAATGTAGCGCTTAGAGCAGTCTATTCATTTACCGAGTGGCACAGCATTGTTCATCTCCTTAAAAGCTCGCTGGAGCCTATAAGGTCTTTTTGGAGATAATTATCGATATTGATAGTCCTTTTACTAGGCCGAACCTTCTAGGTCTGCGGATCTTAGTTGCATTTTACAAGAAATGCACCTGCCGCGAGATCATTCTAAGCCCATCAATCCCATCGGCCAAAATGATTTCCTGCAGGCTGACGACAGAGTGGAAACTAGAATCGTGGCTATAAAATAAAGATAGAAACCTATGAAAATTATTTCTTGAGGAAAATCTTAAAAGCTCTGACAGTACTAAAAACGTTCCAAGCTTGTAAAATATATGAAAATAAATCTCGCTTCTAGCACAGTTTCAAGCGAACGATCTGCCGTCAGCCTTAGTGTCTTCAGCGGCGGTGCAGTATCAATGGTAAACAGTCAGTTTTTAAATTTATGTGAAGGGCCTCAATTTGATGGGGTGTGTGGTCTAGTGCTCGCGAACAACAGTGAAGCAAAATATATTGCGGTGCAGCCTTACAAAACAAACTCCGTAGTCTTACAAATATTTGGCAACCAGAAATAAAAAGCAGTTCTTTCCGAGACTTAGTTATTTTTAAGTAGTTCCTTTCCATTGGAGCTCACAGAGCTGGAACAGGAGAGCAATCTTCTTAATACAGGTAACTCAGGCTTCTTTCACATGGCCAAAAGGACACATAATAACTGTTTAATATCGTGATGGTTTAAATTTGAGCCCACACACATACACCGTAGCAGTGATTAATGAAGTCGACCATGTTTGATAGGTAATTAGGTGGACGGTTGGCTGAAACCAGACAGTTGGTAACATAGGAGAACAACAAAAAAGCAAACGAGTACTCCAGAATAGCAGATTCCTTAGCGATCGGTGCAATCAATGATTGCGGATCGGGTAACTATTGGATGGTTAAAGGTGTCCAATGTGCCGATGGCTCTGTTCATCAGTGTAAAAAAGGACACATAGATGGACAAGGGTGTGCTGCTATAAAACAACCATTTGTTTGCTGTACGGTGAGTCAATATTGAATAATGTTGGTTTGGTGTACAAATGAACGATGGATCGGCACACGATAAGCAAATGTTCAAAAGTAGCAATATTATGAAGAACGATAAGCACAGATCCCGCATTAAAAAATGAGAGAGCAAAAAAATCATAGTTGGCTGGAAAATAAATTTTCTCGGCGTGACGTCACGCTTTTGACAGAATGTTTCATTGCTGGCGCAGTGTTCAGACTTTATTTCAATTGGAGTATTTTGCTCCGCTTTTCGAGCTGGAGCGTGGGTCGAGTTGAAAACTAAATATTATTACTACCTAATATCTTTTGTTGTCATTGCATACGCATGAAAAGCTGAAGCGAATTCATTGTTCGTGTCTTAAGACATGTTTGTTCATATTTTACTCATAGTTTTTGTACTTTTTTTGTACGGAATGAGAATAGAAAAGGAGTAAAATGTAAGCAAAAGATGTGTCCGGGCGCCATCTGTAAATCCTGAAAAAATTTAATATAGCACTTCATGAAATTTTATATAGAAATGAAGTACGTTGAGTCAGTGAGATCAGCTAACCCTGTCAGCGAGGTCAAAGCTTCCTCTAACTGCCTCTCCCAACTCAGTGAAAGTCCTCTCTTTCCTCTGTTTACAAACTGCCGGAGCTTATACGTTCATCCGCATAACATGAACTAGCTAGCAAAGCTTTCTGTTTTTACACGCTGCACTATCATCATATCTGCGTAAAGCTGATATAGTTCATCATTATACCTACTTCGGTACTCGCTGTCGACATCACGGATAGTGCTAAAAATCTTCCGGAGAACTTTTCTCTCGAATACACCAAGAGCCGTCTCATCTTCTCTCGACACCTTCCATAATTCCTAGCCATACATCAGGACCGGTTGATGAGTAACTTGCAGAGCGAAAATTTTGTTCGTCAAGAGAGAACTTTACTTTTCAATTGCTTAAAGAAGCACTTGTTGGCAAGGGTTATTCTCGGTTTGATTTATAGGCCGACATTGTTTTTGCTTTTAATGCTGCTTCCCAAATAGATGAAATCCTTCACAGTCTCCAATTTATATCCGTCAAGAGTGACGTGGCCACAATGGCCACGATGACAGCAAGTACTTCGTCTTGTCCACATTTACTGCAAGCCCAACTTTTTGCTTCTTTATATTATACCAACTCTTCGCCTTCATGTTTGAACAGCCCGGCGGGTATCCCATCATTAATAAGCATCTTGTGATTTTTAGCCGTGATATTGCCATTACTCACTTCCCCATAGTTGGATATCGGAGCGTGTTTTTCATCATCGGCAAACAGGGTGTCGGGTTCGTCTCCCCCACACTCTGTACGTCAGTTACCAAGTCGCCGTTATCGTTCCTACAGGAATCTGCTCTGGTCTAGAAATCTTTTCTCATTAAAAGAGCATGAAATATGTATAGTAAGCCGAAAATAATAATAATAATATTTTTTTGCGATAAATATTAGGGGAGATAGAGCCCACTTTTCTTCCAGAATTTGGTGTGCTTATGGGAGCATTAATTAGTCATCCTACACGTTTTAGGCCAACTCCATGTGCAGCTGATAAGACAGATAATTTTTTTGCTGAGAAACATTTCATGGCAAAATCACAATTGAAGGGATTGCCAAGCCACCAAATCAATTTGATGTTAGTAGTTCGCCCGCTTTCAAAAAGGAAGAAAAAATATACTTCGAAAATTTTATTTTTACTCCGGATCGAAAAACTTCAAAAGCGCTACGTCATTAAACTTTTTTTTTCAAATTACAAATACAACAATTCCGGAATGCTAGATCTTAGCTCAATCGTTTATGGACTTACCTTATATACAGACATTTCTACTTACGTATAAATCGTGACAAATTCTTTGAGAAGTTAATTCATAAGTGCTATAAAGCCCGTGACGCAATGACATTTTTCAAATAGATGCGTTTAACTCAAGCTAATGCATTCCAATATCATCGCCACAATCAACCAAGATGTTGCGTTTGTAAATATGAAGGAACTTCAGACTTCGCAATTGAAGTTTATTACGCCTTGCCCATTTACATACAAAATTTCGCGAAGCACTGTTATAAACATTCTCCCTATACAACAAAAATACTTGCTAACATATTTTGTATCGTAATCGATTGTTATATTGCAGTTTTTAATTGCGAAAAATGTTAGAAAATTTACCAACCAGTGGGAAAATTAATTTCACTTGCAAAGTTTGCCAACACCCTTAGCCAAAGCAAATGTCAAATTCTTCTTCTTACGATTTGTTTGGAAGAAAATTTGGGAGATGTCTACGTTTCAATATCAGATGGCGTCAGTGTCGCCCATTCTACCGTTCTCCATAAAAATACGTGCAATCTACTCATAATGCATAAGCATGTGTTAAACTCATCTATATTGTAACGAATTTACTGAAATTCCACTTCTTCCAAATCTTCTGCTAACGTTCGAATTACTAAACTGTTGAATAAATAACACCACTATTCGATAATGCAAAATGGCCTTTATTAAAGTTCTTCACAATAATACTACTATTGCTCGCCAGATGCGTCTTAAATCAAAACTGATTGTCGCGCCTCTACTGTTGCTACTTTTATACTGTGCGGTTTTCCTCGTTCATATATTTCTAGGCGCTTCCATTTTACTAGTTAGTTCTTTATAATTATAACTACAGGTGCACGTGTATAGCTTCTCATATGCGCGTGTGTTTGTGAGCGACACTTCCCCAATTATAATTGCATACTTTTGGGAGCATCTCAGATAAGATATTTGCATGTTTTTGTGCGTATCTTCTCCTTTCGTGTACGTACATATCTGTAGACATAATGATTGATCTATTGATGTGCATATAAGTCACTGCTTAGCATCGGCTTAGAGATGAAAGTATCCCTTAGTGTTGCTAATATTCGTCACAATATGAAAAACTACTTATGTGTCGGAGCTATAAGTATATAGGGGTTGAGCAGCTCTGCTTATGTGTTATCATGTAGGCATCACTGGTGTTGAGGCTACTGAAATTGTGTATTGGGCAGGAGTGTGAATACTTGTGATGCTACTGAAAGCAACATTGAACACTCTTATAAAATTTCGATTTTTTTCGAGAACGTTAGTTTTACTTTTAAGTATAGAAAAAATTTACAAAAAAAATAAGAATTTAACTGACAAAATAAAAAAAAATTGCCATAGCAATTTTCTGTTCGCTGGCAACCCTGGCAATGCAGAACAAATCCTGTCAAAATTATAAAGTATTCCAATTTTTTACAATTTTAATGCCTAAAATGAACCGAAAAACTTTCTAACTTTTGTGATTGCAAACAAAAATATTCAATAAATGTCCCGAACGCCGATACAGGTATTCACGATACCGTCTAATGTATAGCTTTAATTTTAAGTGGTAAAATAAATAATTAAAAAATACAATTAATGAAGTACTAAGCGCATACTTACCAGCCCAACATTGGTGGACACGTAATAGCTAAAGCCAGCACCCAAACAACTAAAATCATAATGAAGGCCAAACGCTTTGAGCGCCGTCTACGCGAGTACGTCAAAGGTTGGGTAACTGCCAAGTATCTGCAAAACAAAAGAGAGAAAATGTAACAAAAGAGCAAAAGTTATTATTTAGCAAGTGAAAATTGTGCTACTTTGCCCTTTATTGCAATTGCAATTTATTCTGAAACAACTCGTTATAAAATTTTTTTCACTTCGCATAAGGAGTTTGAAACAAGCCGCTTGGTTATTTGTTTAAAACGAGGTCAAATGTGAAAGGGGTATGTTGGGGTTGTTTTATGTTGAAGATTATTTCGATCTATTGGCATTCAATTCCTATGTTTTTGCTCAAAGTGGAGTGATTTGTAGTCAGCAATACTAATGTACTTAGTTATATTTGCTTTGATTTTACTTACTCACCTATCCACACTAATCGCACAAAGACTTAAAATCGATGCTGTGCACAGCAAAACATCTAAAGATATCCAAACATCACAAAGCACCCAACCGAGACGCCAGGAGCCTGTAAAAAAGGTAAATTTGAAAACAAAATTGATAAACAAACAAGTAAGGATGTATAAGTTTTGGGTGGCACCGAACATTATATACCCAGCTGTGCACTTGAAATGCTGTTGTTGTTTGCTTTCTGTAGTTAATAGTTTTATAAGGCTGCGCAATAATAATATATATATGGTTCCATTCTGAACTCATTTTCCTTCAAAAGAAGCAAAAAGGATACATAATGAACTTGAGCGGTTAAAAATGCAGTTTAACAGTTGTAGCTATGAAAAAATGTTTAAGCCAAATTTCGTTCGGATTTAGAGACTTTGGTTCGACTTATGGCAGGGACGGGTCACGCCCATTTTTAGAACTTGTTTATGTTTTGTTCTTAGTTCAAACCGTACCACTACTGAGGTAGAGTATCAGCAAGTATAGATAAATACCATAAAGTTATTGCAAACTTTGTTAAGGTTTGACCTTTAGGAAAATTGGCGCGGCCTTTAACTGATTTTGATAATGACTTATTTTGTTGATTTTTCGACAGGGTGGATAAATGATGTACATATACTGGAACGATTTTCCGTCATTCCTTGTCAAATTTGGTTTCGAGTCAAACTGGTGTCGGCGTTGTGCCATCATCAGTGTCGATTTTCGTTCTGATCTGTTGTTGTCATTTGTCTTGTATTTAAGTCGTAGGTACATGAGCAGGTTTTGTCAAAATTGATGCTTGTGTATATTTGTGCTATGTGTATTCATTCAGAAGTGAATGTGGTTTTTACTGATCAATTTGTGTGGCTGACTGAGGCAGGTAAAAGTCAGTAATTCTAGTTGTTTGACAGACCCACAGCTTTGGTGCGTTTATTGCTGTGCGTTTATTTGTTGTTGTGTGTTTGTCTGTTGTACTTGTGTGATTATTTTGTTCCTTGTAAACAATTTTGAAAGGCTCAAATATTGTGTCAGAAATTGTGTTTATCTGTTCGTTTATTATTCTACCGTCGTATGTTTTCTGTTTGTAGATTTCCATGTGTTCGGGTAGGTTCAGACGTCGGCCTTTTGCTTGTATGTGAAGAACCCTAACTGTTTTATTGATGTTTCTTGGGGAACATTCCGACCATCTAATTTACGAAGTTAGACTCTGATGTAATGTTTTAATTCCGTGTTTTTTTGTTGTAATCTCTTATGTGCTTTCTGAACTCATTCTTATTTGCCGTCCTGTTTGTCCTAGAACATGATTTTAATAATCTTAACTCAGTATATTTATTTTAGCAAGGATAGCGTCTCTTCCAAATTTCAATGTAATATCTGCAACGACTTCCTAAACTTCCAAATTTTCGACTTCTAAATGTTGGTGGTGCAACCCCCATATTCCATAGTTTTTTGGAATTTATGTTTTGCGTCAAAAAACCAATCCATTAACTAGCTAAGCGATATTCGTTTTTGAATTATCTCATTTTTTGCATTTATCTTCATTTTCGATATCAAAAAAGTGGGCGTGGTTATCGTCCGATTTCGCTCATTTTCCATACCAATCTATTGTAGGTCCAGATAAGCCCGTATACCGGGTGAATATACCTCAATATTTGCTCAAGTTGTCGTATTAACGGGCAGAAAGAGACGGACGACATGGCGTGATACAATTTTTTTTCGATATTGATGATTTTGTTATATGGAACTCTATATCTATCTCGTCTACTTTATAGCTGTACAACCAACCTTTATCCAATCAAAGTTATAATATCCTGTGTACAAGTGCAGCTGGGTATAAAAATGATCGATTTCTGATAAAAGAGTTTTAGTAAAATTAAGTTAAGTATATTAAGAGGTTCCTTAATGTGTGGGTAAAAAAAATGTTGGTATTTATATTTGCATATCCAAATATATACAAATTTGTAAATTACAAACCTTACCGAGTAAATAATAAATCACTATTTTTAAACAGAAGGGATCAAAGGAAACGACTTTTCACAGAAAACTGTCTATCTTTTTCAATTATCCTTGTTAAAAGCAAAAAATTATAAAAATAAAATTTTAAATAAAAACCCTTGAAGGTGGTTTGATATACATATATGTACCTAAAAGCACTAAGTAGTTTTTAATATTTTTTTAAGTTGGTAAAGTTTTTTAGTCGCAAACGATAAATAAAATCGGTCCATAATTTATCCTAAATGACCTTGATATACATAAATATGTCGTTGGTATACAAGGTACATTTTTAAAAATATTTTAATACTCAGGAATAGATTACTTTTATGAACTTAATATAATTATAACACATGTATGTACATTAGGATGGGCCAAATAATGTTTTTTTCCCCCTTTGTTATAGTGGAAATATAATTCTTACTTTCTAACCTAATTGCCGCTTAACCGTTCAGCCCTCCGATTAGTGGTGAATAAATTCAACACATCTAAGCGTTGCCGTCTGGGCAGACGAAATTTGACACTTTGAACTTTATCCACAAATATTTGAATTTTTATTTAAATTTTGAAGAAAAATCCTCGCACACTGTGATAAGTTTGAATTTTTATTGACAAATTTTGAAATGAATTCAATCTATGAGGTCTTATAGGCTAAAAATATGTTCGTGTAGCCAGACGACAACTCTAAAATGTGACATAATCAACTGTGGTACAAAACAAGTAAGGAAGGTTAAGTTCGGGTGTAACCGAACATTACTCAGTTGAGAGCTATAGTGACAACATAAGGGAAAATAACCATGTAGGAAAATGAACAGAGGGAAACCCAGGAATGTGTTTGTATGACATGTGTATCAAATGAAATGCATTAAAGAGTATTTTATGAGGGAGTGGGCCATAGTTCTATAGGTGGACGCCATTTAGGGATATCGCCATAAAAGGTGGATGAGTATTTTAAAAGGGAGTAATCCTTAGTTCCATAGGTGGACGCCGTTTCGAGATATCGCCATAAAGGTGGACCAGGGGTGACCCTAGAATTTGTTTGTACGATATGGGTATCAAATGAAAGGTGTTAATGGGTATTTTAAAAGGGCGTGGGGCTTAGTTCTGTAGAGTGGTCGCCTTTTCGAGATATCGCCATAAAGGTGGACCAGGGGTGACTCTAGAATGCGTTTGTACAATATGGGTATCAAACGAAAGGTGTTAATGAGTATTTTAAAAGGGAGTGGGCCCTAGTTCTATATGTGGACGCCGTTTCGAAATATCGCCATAAAGGTAGACCAGGGGTGACTCTAGAATGTGTTTGTACGATATGGGTATCAAATGAAAGGTGTTAATGAGTATTTTTAAAGGGAGTGGGTCTTAGTTCTATAGGTGGACGCCGTTTCGAAATATCGCCATAAAGGTGGACCAGGGTAACTCTAGAATGTGTTTGTACGATATGGGTATCAAATGAAAGGTGTTAATGAGTATTTTTATAGGGAGTGAGTCTTAGTTCTATAGGTGGACGCCGTTTCGAAATATCGCCATAAAGGTGGACCAGGGGTGACTCTAGAATGTGTTTGTACGATATGGGTATCAAATTAAAGGTATTAATGAGGGTTTTAAAAGGGAGTGGTGGTAGATGTATAGGTGGTCGCCTTTTCGAGATATCGCAATAAAGGTGGACCAGGGGTGACTCTAGAATATGTTTGTACGATATGGGTATCAAATTGAAAGGTATTAATGAGGGTTTTAAAAGGGAGTGGTGGTAGTTCTATAGGTGGTCGCCTTTTCGAGATATAGCAATAAAGGTGGACCAGGGGTGACTCTAGAATATGTTTGTACGATATGGGTATCAAATGAAAGGTGTTAATGAGTATTTTTAAAGGGAGTGGGTCTTAGTTCTATAGGTGGACGCCGTTTCGAAATATCGCCATGAAGGTGGACCAGGGGTGACTCTAGAATGTGTTTGTACGATATGGGTATCAAACTAAAGTATTAATGAGGGTTTTAAGAGGGAGTGGAGTTTGTTGTATAGGTGGTCGCCTTTTTGAGATATCGCCATAAAGGTGGACCAGGGGTGACCCTAGAATATGTTTGTACGATATGGGTATCAAATGAAAGGTGTTAATGAGCATTTTTATAGGGAGTGGGTCTTAGTTCTATAGGTGGACGCCGTTTCGAAATGTCGCCATAAAGGTGGACCAGGGGTGACTCTAGAATGTGTTTGTACGATATGGGTATCAAATTAAAGGTATTAATGAGGGTTTTAAAAGGGAGTGGTGGTAGTTGTATAGGTGGTCGCCTTTTCGAGATATCGCCATAAAGGTGGACCAGGGGTGACTCTAGAATATGTTTGTACGATATGGGTATCAAATGAAAGGTGTTAATGGGTATTTTAAAAGGGCGTGGGGCTTAGTTCTATAGGTGGTCGCCTTTTCGAGATATCGCCATAAAGGTGGACCAGGTGTGACTCTAGAATGCGTTTGTACAATATGGGTATCAAACGAAAGGTTTTAATGGGTATTTTAAAAGGGAGTGGGCCTTATTTCTATATGTGGACGCTCTTTCGAAATATCGCCATAAAGGTGGACACGGGGTGACTCTAGAATGTGTTTGTACGATATGGGTATCAAATTAAAGGTATTAATGAGGGTTTTAAAATGGAGTGGTGGTAGGTGTATAGGTGGTCGCTTTTTCGAGATATCGCCATAAAGGTGGACCAGGGGTGACTCTAGAATATGTTTGTACGATATGGGTATCAAATGAAAGGTGTTAATGGGTATTTTAAAAGGGCGTGGGGCTTAGTTCTATAGGTGGTCGCCTTTTCGAGATATCGCCATAAAGGTGGACCAGGTGTGACTCTAGAATGCGTTTGTACAATATGGGTATCAAACGAAAGGTGTTAATGAGTATTTTAAAAGGGAGTGGGCTTAGTTCTATAGGTGGACGCCTTTTCGAGGTATCGCCATAAAGGTGGACCAGGGTGACTCTAGAATATGTTTGTACGATATGGGTATCAAATGAAAGGTGTTAATGAGTATTTTAAAAGGGCGTGGGGCTTAGTTCTATAGGTGGACGCCTTTTTGAGATATCGCCATAAGGGTGGACCAGGGGTGACTCTAGAATGTGTTTGTACGATATTGGTATCAAATTAAAGGTATTAATGAGAGTTTTTAAAGGGGTGGTGGTAGTTGTATATGTGAAGACGTTTTCCAGATATCGACCAAAATGTGGACCAGGGTGACCCAGAACATCATCTGTTGGATACCGCTAATTTATTTATATATGTAATACATGCCAAGATTTCAAGGGTTTTTTATTTCGCCCTGCAGAACTTTTTCAGTTTCTTCTACTTAATATGGTAGGCGCCACACCCATTTTACAAAGTTTTTTCTAAAGTTATATTTCGCGTCAATAAACCAATCCAATTACCTTACCATGTTTCATCCCTTTTTTCGTATTTGGTATAGAATTATGGCATTTTTTTCATTTTTCGTAATTTTCGATATCGAAAAAGTGGGCGTGGTCATAGTCGGATTTCGTTAATTTTTATACCAAGATAAAGTGAGTTCAAATAAGTACGTGAACTAAGTTTAGTAAAGATATATCGATTTTTGCTCAAGTTATCGTGTTAACGGCCATGCGGAAGGATAGACGGACGACTGTGTATAAAAACTGGGCGTGGCATCAACCGATTTCGCCCATTTTCACAGAAAACAGTTAACGTCATAAAATCTATGCCCTACCAAATTTCAAAAGGATTGGTAAATTTTTGTTCGACTTATGGCATTAAAGAATCCTAGACAAATTAAATGAAAAAGGGCGGAGCCACGCCCATTTTGAAATTTTCTTTTATTTTTGTATTTTGTTGCACCATATGATTACTGGAGTTGAATGTTGACATAATTTACTTATATACAGTAAAGATATTAAATTTTTTGTTAAAATTTTACTTTAAAAAAAATTTTTTTTTAAAAGTGGGCGTGGTCCTTCTCCGATTTTGCTAATTTTTATTAAGCGTACATATAGTAATAGGAGTAACGTTGCTGCCAAATTTCATCATGATATCTTCAACAACTGCCAAATTACAGCTTGCAAAATTTTTAAATTACCTTCTTTTAAAAGTGGGCGGTGCCACGCCCATTGTCCAAAATTTCACTAATTTTCTATTCTGCGTCATAAGTTCAACTCAAGTACCAAGCTTCATCGCTTCAGCCGACTTTGGTAATGAATTATCGCACTTTTTCTGTTTTTCGAAATTTTCGATATCGAAAAAGTGGGCGTGGATTTCGTTCATTTCAAATAGCGATCTGAGATGAGTGACCAGGAACCTACATGCCAAATTATATCAAGATACCTCAAAATTTACTCAAGTTATCGTGTTTACGGATGGACGGACGGACGGACGGACATGGCTATATGAATTTCTTTTTTCGCCCAGATCATTTTGATATATGGAAGTCTATATCTAACTCGATTAGTTTATGCCGTTACGGATTACCGTTATGCGAACAAAATTAATATACTCTGTGAGCTCTGCTCAGCTGAGTATAAAAATATCGATTTCGGAATTATTATAAAGACCGCCTCTAAACTTAAAAATTCACTAAAGCTTTTCATGATCGGCTGGGTACCAGTAAAGTTATTCACGAAAATAAAGCCTTCTCGTCTGGCCAGACGCCACAATCTATCGGAGGGTTAAACGGTTGTGGCCGTTTAATAAGGCGCCCCAGTTGCCCTCTTCGATCCATGAGTTGACGCAAATTGGTTAGGTTAGGTTAGATTGGGTGGTAGCTTCCCTGATAGGGGAAGCTCACTTGGACAACATGACGGTCCGTTGTGATACCACATATAATAAACTAAACTAACGGTGACGTAGATATAACTACTTAGAGAATCGTTGGGTAGCAACGATAAAGTTCCGAATGATCCCGATCTCAACCTTGGATAGCTCCTCGGGAGATCCAAGTGAGTCACGACCGAAATACTTTCGCCTAGTTCTGGCAAAAGCTGGGCAGTCAAGCATAAAGTGATTTGGTGATTCCACCTCATCATCCTCCATACTCAAATTGGTCACACCAAAGGAATTTAAATCGGGCTTCACCTGCTTCTTCCAGAGGAGTGGAAGCATTTGCTTCCATAGCGGGCTCCGGATCGTCATTTTTCATTGGTAAGAGTGAAATTTCGCTGGAACTCACAGCTAATGTTGTTGTTTCGTTTAATGCTGGTTCCCAAGGTACAAAACGATTAAAATTCCGTTGGTGTGACCAATTCGCGTCTTGTTGGACAGCCATAACAGTTAAACGCTTAAGCGCCAGCTAAGTTAAAAAGTAACAGTAAAATTTCGCAATTAGCTTTTGCCATACAATTTTCATATCGAGTTGACTTAGTTCTAAAAATTGGTAATTTAAATGCCAGAGCTTTGAAAGGGAAATATTTAGTTGAATTGCCAACAAAAGTTTAAACAATACTTAATGCACAATGTAATTAAATTTTAAATGCCACACGCTTTAATTACTACATATTAATTACATACATAAACATCAAAAAGACTCACCTATTAAATGAACAGCAACTGCTGGTGGCATCACGAAAATCCCCACCAATAAATCGGCCACAGCTAAACTCATAACAAAACAGTTTGTGACCGTTTTCAGGCGACGCGTTGTTATAACAGCCAATATGACAAGCATATTACCAATGAATGTTACCACAATTAGGGTGCTAAAGACAGCAATAAGACATATGCCTTGCCACGACAACATCAAATCATAAAAGCGCGCCCATTCTTCATCCGCATCAATGACACTGGTAATATTTGTGTAGACATTTGTTGTATTTGTTGTAGTTGTGTGTGACGGAATGTTATTTGATGATATACCACTCGTGCTGCCATTGACATTTGTTGTCAGGGCTAAAGTACGATTGATGACTTCCACTTCTGCATCGCCATAAATGTGCAGCAGCGCAGTTGTGTTAGTGTTAGTGGCTTCGGAATTTGTTAAATCCATGTCAGCTAAAGATGAAGTGCAATGCGTTTGTGTTGTTGTTGTTGAATCATTGTTGCTATTTTTATTTAGTATATTGTTGTTTTTGTATTTGGCACTATAATACAACGCATATGTTTTATTTGTAACAGTTTTTATATTGAAAATTAAATTTGGATTTTTTGTTTGCTTTGGTAAGTTGTGAATAAGTTTTTGTAACACCCTTTTGCTGACGTTCGCATTTTTACTTTCGTTCAATATGGCCCATATTTGGGTGGGGTTTACAAGTTGAACGTCGCCGATATTTATACCTGAAGGTCGAACCGTCATCGTTGGGTATCATTGGAGCGCTTTTCCAGCTGTCACTTTTTGTGTTCAAATGAATATTTTTTTCTTTTTTAGTTATGAACTCAAAAATTCTGCACATAAAGAAAAAAAGTTGATGTGATTGATGCAAGAAATATTGAATCGTGTATATTAAGCACATTGTATTTGTACGTAAGGTAAACATTTACCACAATAAGTTTCCTATTATAGTTAAAGCGTATTAGTGTCAGAACAACGTACGGCACTGTTTGGTATCAGCGGCGCTCTTAGAACAACAACTACCTTGACATTCAATGTTTGCGAACATGCCAGTAAAATGCGTGACGGCCGTGGATCGGTCGTTGCTCAGGCTTCGTGATATGTGCTATGAGCTTTCTGACCTCGGGCGCTGTAGCTTTTGTGTGCCAACAACTGCACCCTGTGCAACCTTCGAAACAGTCATTCCCCCCATAGAGGAATGGGAAGGGGGACTCATCTGAGACAGGGGTACTAGTTGACTTATTCACGGATGGGTCGAAGCTGCACGGAAATGTTTGTGGGGTCTTTTGTTAAGAGCTAAATATAAGCCGCTTACCTGATGACTGCAGCGTCTGCTTAGCGGAAGTTGTTGCAAATAAGGATGCGGTGGATGAAATGCCATACAGTGCCACTACAGTTAAGATATATGAAATTTACTCTGATAGCCAAGCGACTATCAAGGACTTGAGTTCAACTACAGTGTGATCGAGTGCGTGCATAACCTAGCTTGCGATTGCGTCGAACTACATATGTTATAATTAATATTATCTGTGTTCTGCGTCATAGTTATATCTCGGGCAAATATCAAGCGCTTCTCTTAGCCCGCATCGATACAATTGGTCAGATGAAGATGGTTGTAGAGATTTCGAGATTCCTGTGGTCTGCTCCTGCATAAATGGGCCTCAAGTCAGCTCAGAAAGCATTAGGCGGACATCAATTCTTGCAGGGTAGCAAGATCCTTCTGGCCGGAAGTGGATGGCAGGAGGTCTGCTGAAATGGTTGAGTTCACTAAGGCTCTTCTATCAATAGTGTTTGGTAATTTCACAGGGCACTATCCAATGGGAATCCATGAGGTACATCTCAATATACTTGAAACCCCATCCTGCTGCTAGGAGAAAGTAATTCGGTCACGACTCACTTGGATCTCCGGAGAATTTACCAAAGATTGGGATTGGTCTCAATATAAACTATACGGAGAGGGAAAAAATGTAAGGGAACAGCAAAAACAAGAATAAGAGGAAGGACAGACAAATTAAGGGGAAAATTAAATAATATAGGAAGGGTGAAAGAGAGGGAATGAAATAAAGAAAGTTGAAAGGAAAACCGAAAGTGAGTATAAGAATTTGGCACGGTTCCTCGCTTAGCTCAGCTCTTTATAATACTTGTTATGCCATGGATCAAACAATAATCGATCAATCCTAATAAAATTTAGTAAGAGCATACTTTTTTAAAAATTCTGTTCCCGGTGAAAAAAAAGGAAAAATGTGATGATAAATTAACTAAAACGGGTTTCAATAAAAAAAGTATTTAAAAAAATTTCAAGTATGTAAAAAAAATCTATACAAAGCTAAGAGGACTTCCGATTTGATCACTAGGATCACCGATAGTTGCTGACATAATCATGGAACAAATTTTAGAAAGATTGACAAGCAAGAGAGTACCTAAAAAATCCGTAGATGATGTATTTGCAACAGGAAAAAGGAACAATTTTGAGAAGGTAATGGAGGTACTAAACTTATATCATAAAGGCATTAAGTTTACGATGGATCAGAAGTCAGAAAACCGATTGCCATTTCTGGACTGTTTGGTGTGCAAAACGGACAACAAAATAAGACTTGACTGGTATTAAAAGCTTACATCTTGAGGACGATTAATGAAATATAACTACTGAACAGAATTTGGAGATTGTACGCAAGCCTGTGTAAACAACGAACGTATGAACTATGCTGCTAGGAAAATAAATACACAACAACAGCAAAGCACGCAGCCGCACATATGTACATGTAAACAGAAAAGCTAAGAACAAGGAGAATATTTTACATACATTTAAGGGCCCATTACTGATACTTAGCATAGATTGATTTGACTTGGAGTAAACTTGGCAACTTAGCCACGATTATAGTCCACTTATAGACTTAAATGTCAATTTGTATGACAAAATGTCAAAATGAAATGGAAACGAACAAATGGCATCTCAAAATGTAAACGTCACTTAGAACTTACATAGAAAATCAAAATTCAACAGACTTCTAAGTCAAGTTAAGTGTTGCTAAGTTTTGAGTAATCAGTAACATGCAATGTTCATTTAACAGAACTGTAAGTGGCAGTTCTCAAGTCAAGTCAAGTCTATGCTAAGTATCAGTAATGGGCCCTTTAGCTGCTGACTAAATGGCCCATTACTAATACTTAGCATAGACTTGACTTGACTTGACTTGAGAACTGTCACTTACAGTTCTGTTAATTGAACATTGCATGTTACTGATTACTCAAAACTTAGAAACACTTAACTTGACTTAGAAGTCTGCTGAACAGATGAGATGCCATTTGTTTGTTTCCATTTCATTTTGACATTTTGTCATACAAATCGACATTTATTGATTATGATGCCAGATTCAATGCGCTAAGTGGAGTATTATCGTGGCTAAGTTGCCAAGTTTACGCCAAGTCAAGTCTATGCTAAGTATCAGTAATGGGCCCTTAAGAGCGAAAAATAAAATATTTATGTCACCTAAGAGCGAGGATGATATTACTCACACATATACATGTATATAGCAAAATAACCAACTACAGAAGCGAGAAATAAACAAGAAAGTGTTCGAGAGGGCTGTTGGCGAAAGTACTGGACCTGGAAAAAATAGGCGAGCAAGACAAAAGTATAAAAGCAGCGCAAGCTGAGGAACAATGGATTCAGTTAAGATTAAAGATAGGTATTACAAGGACAATTCGGAAAGGGAGGGAGATATGGTACTTTTATACACCGGAAAGGTGTTCCATCAAAATTGCAGTGTAGCTGGAAAGGCTCGTATAAAAGTGAAAAGTGGAACAGCGAACAAGCACGTGTTGGAGACGGCTGTTCGCGAAAGCTCCGAACCATAGGAAAAATAGGCGAACGAAGCAACTGAAAGTACAAAAGCAGCGCAAACTTAGGAAATAAGTCAGTTTTGATTTTCAATGAAGTACACGAGTAATTTGATTATGAAATACATCTACTAAAGTGGTTTTACCAATAAAAAACATTTTGCTTGACTGAATATTTTAGTTCTTAATTCGACAGTTCAGCGACTCGAATTATAACAGAAGGTGCAAAATACACAAGGATTTTCAGAGATCGAAATAATTGTGAAACCCATTTTTGGAAAACAAAAAATTTTTGTTTTAATTCTTTGACCTTGAGCTGGTAAAATAAAACCTGATAAACTAATGTCTATGCAAAAAGATCGCAAAAATCATATTATTTTTTTTAAATGGGTTTGTAAAAATTTCTATAATGCATGATTCTCACAATCACCCCTTTATAATACCAAATATTGCTCAAAAGCACTCAGGTTTACTGTCGCTCACTGAAGGGAATGAATGGTCTTCTAACATACGCATTTGGGTTCGCACGAGAAAAAATAACTCGTTGGGCTATGCATAATATGGCCGTAAATAAGTATTACTCAAACGAAGTATAAATATAATGTAAAAGGAGTCACTACTTCTATTTGTATCTTTGTCATAAACTTCTTCCTTTCAACTTTTAATTATTTAACCCTTTCAGTTAAAAAGAAACTTTTCAAAAGCACGCAGCAAAAACTTAACTTCAAATGAACTAATTTGTAAAATGGACTAATTTGAATTGCCACGCCCGCTACTCACACGTACTTTGCCGTTTATTTTTCACAAAAGCAACTTTATCTCAGGATGCGCATAAATTACGGCCACAAAGATTGGCTCAACTTGTCGTGCATTTGATAGTAAATGAAATGCTTAAAGAACTGTCTATAAATGACGAACTAAAGCTACATAGACCAAGAGTTATTTGTAGAAATACCCTGCAAAAAATGCGATTAGTCTAGGATGAGTCCGGGACAAGCCTCAAAGAAGTATGCGTCTAATCACAGTTTTGATCTCTCTGTATGCGTTAAACTGTTCCCTTTTGTTTGAGCATGTCCCGTCAAGAGACTAATTGTACCCATTTATACCCGTAAGGGATCGATATGACCATTCCCCTTTGTACCCATATGGGAAAATATGAAGACTAAGCCTTTTTCGCTTCAATAAGGACTCAAATATGTACCAGTCGCTTTTTTCATGGCAGAAAGAAAATCGAAGGGTTTGCCAAGCCACCAAATCTATTTGATGTAAATTGTTCGACCGCTTTTCAAAAAGGTATAAAAAATATTCTCCGAAAATTTAAGCCTAACTCCGTAGTCGTTAAGTCCTAGTAATTAGGTTCGGTATAGGGCTCCGCATTTTTCTTATATAATGCGATTTAATCACTTGTAGTCTTTTATTTTTACTAATTTCGTTGCCGTTTTTTTAATATTTCTTAAAATGGGCGACATAGATTTCAAACTGACTAACCCAACTGTTCCCGAAAGCGACTAGAGGGGATAAATTATGCCCAAATGTAGACAAAAGAGATTAATCGGAGACCAATCTCTTTAAGCATTAATCGCACGATTTTTTGCAGGGTCTTTGTAAGTGTGTTTGTGTGTGAGTGTACATACATATATAGCATATTTATATAAGGCAAGCCTTTTGTTTTCCTCCCTCAACAGTAAGCGACATCTGCCTGGCTTTAGATCCTGTCCGCGGTTTCATAGTGGATACATTTGTGAATGACGTTAGCAGCGTTCGGAGAATATTAATGTAGATACAATGGCTATTTTGTTTGTTGTTGCTGCTGCTGTTAAGCGTTACTAAGGCTCAGAATTACTATGCTAATAGCCATAATTGCACACCCGCTAGCTATGTAGTTGTGGAAGAGAAGAGCTGTGTTGTTACTTACTGGGAATTACACATACCTCATATACCGTTACACTGTCATTCATGTTATTCATGTCTATGCATATATATTTGTTTGTGTAGATTATGTAGAATGAAAAAAGTGCAAAGTGTCATTCACAGCCTTTGTGGGGCATTTAATATGCCTTAAGCCGTTAAAGTCTCTTAATAAGTTCAGTAAATAGCAGTTTTTATATACTAACTAGAAGACCCGGCAGACGTTGTTCTGCCCTAAATTTGGCCTATCTGCATACATTTTAATAAGCTTTTTCCGTCTAACTCTGCCCTACCCCTCTATCACTTTTTCCCAATCTTTTTATTCACTCTTCCCTCCGTCTTTTTCGCTTCATCTCCATCTTCGTTTCATTCTATCTCTTTCTCAGTCTCCTTCTCTCTTTTCTCTTTTCTCTTCTCTCAAGTTTTTTTCCTTCTTCTTCATTTCTTATTGCCAGTCCCAGAGGGTGGTATGTATTTTGTTCCAGTCCCATTCCGTGTCTCAGTCCCAATCCCACTCCGGGTCTCAGTCTCGGTCCCAGTCCTAGTCCTAATCCCAGTCCCAGTCCGTCTCTGGTATACTTTCCGGAAAAAAGCATCGTAAATACTAATATAGGCAAATTTATATATGAAATTTCAGGCAAATCGAATAGGACGTGTGTAAATAGGTATGTGGGTATTATTAATTCTTGTCTTTATTTCGGCTTCGCATGCATATTAATCAGTTTTGTCAGGTTGATGCGACTAAATCGAATATCACAATGAACTTTAGAGCTCTCAGCAACAGCTTTCATTTGATATCCATAATACACACACATTCTAGGGGTATACGGGTCTATGTTTTGGCCTATACCTCGAGACCCTAGTCACTCAGCGGTGTAAAACATACTCTGTATTATAGCACCAGACATCAACAGCTTCAATTTGATACCCATAATATAAAAACACATTCTAGGTGTATCCGGGTCCATATTTTGGCCTAAACTTACTCTGTTCTAAAGCATACATCAACAGCTTCAATTTGTTATCCATATTGTATAAACACATTCTAGGGGTACCCTGGTCCACGTTTTGGGCTATATCTCGAGACCCTAGCCTCCCAGTTGTATGAAAATTATCCTGTGCTATAGCACTTATCAACAGCTTTCATTTGATATCCATATTGTATAAACACATTCTAGGGGTACCCGGGTCCACGTTTTGGGCTATATCTCGAGACCCTAGTCACCCAGGGTATGAAAATTATCCTGTACTATAGCACTTATCAACAGCTTTCATTTGATGTCCATATTGTATAAACACATTCTAGGGGTACCCGGGTCCACGTTTTGTGCTATATCTCGAGACCCTAGCCTGTCAGTTGTATGAAAATTATCCTGTACTATAGCACTCATCAACAGCTTTCATTTGATATCCATATTGTATAAACAGATTCTAGGGGTACCCGGGTCCACGTTTTGATCTCAAGACCCTAGGCACGTAGCGAAAAAAAGGTAGACGTTGGCCGATTCTCAGACCTACCCAATATGCTCACAAAATTTCATGAGAATCGGTTCAGCCGTTTCGGAGGAGTTAAGCCTCTACCACCGTGACAGAAGAATTTTATATATTGGATTATATAACAAGAAAATGGTACTAAAGTTTTACTGAAAATATTCATCAACCTGCTTTCTTTGGAAATGCCGGCCTTTTTTTGTGGCATTAACCCTCCGAGAGATTGTGGCGTCTGGCCAGATGAGAAGGCTTTATTTTCGTGAATAACTTTACTCCTGCCGACCCGATCATGAAAGCTATAGTGACTTTTTAAGCTTAGAGGCAGTCTTTAAATTATTCGGAAATCGGTATGTTTTCTTTTTATGTTACCTTTTTTGTACCAAAGTTGATTATGTCACATTTTAGCGTTGTCGTCTGGCTAGACAAACATATTTTTAAGCCTATAAGACCTTATATTTCGTATTCATTTCAAAATTTTCAATAAAAATTCAAACTTATTTCTGTGTGTGCGACAATATTTCTTCAAATATTTGTGCATAAAGTTAAAAGTATCAAATTTCGTCTGGCCAGACGACAACGCTAAGATGTGTTGAATTTATTCACCGCTAATCGGAGGGTTAAATTAATTTTCTCAATTTGTGAATATTATATATGTTATAACACGTAATTTGCGCCTTTACATACCTTGTTAGTTCTTTCAGTCCTTTGCTCCAAAAGATTCATTATGCCATTGATAAACGAGGCTTCGTAATGGCATACAAGTATCAAGAAAGATATAGACTTCCTTATATCAAATCATCAGCAATGCAGGAGATTTTGATTGTGCCACCCGTCCGTCCACTAACACGATAACATGAGCAAAATCGAAATATATTTACGAAAATTCGTATACTGGCTGGACACAGAATTTATTGGTATTGAAAACGATAACCGCGCGCTTTTTTTCGATACCGAAAATTTCGAAAATAGAAAATAAGCGATAGTTCATTAATAAAAAAAAATTTAGGTAATTATACTTGATAAGTAAATATTGGAATTTGTTAAATTTTTGGAAAACGGCTCGCCTAAAGTATAATTTTTGAAGCAAATATATTTTTTGAAGCAATGATTCAAACTATTCGAATAAAGTGATTATTGCATTACCACACTTTATATATTCTAATTATTCGCAGTCAGATATGGATTTTTATAGAGCAGTTTCAAATTACTCAATTAATCTTTGATTTTAATTACTCATAATTTTATTAGTTAGTAATTGATTAATTGAATCATTCCAATCAGCAGAGCTATGGAGAGACGTTTAGGATTAATAAGAATCTAGTACTCATATATGTGGCTTCAAAATGTTCAAGTGCCTAGCTGACCATAGCTTCCTCGGCTTTCTCGCCTTATACAGAACTTATCTAGTATTCGCACGTATGAAGTGGAAAAAATCTTGACTAAAATAATTTGTCACTGTCTGTTCAGGGCTATAGGGTGAGTGCTCACCACAACTTCTTGAGCTTCGCTAAGTGTGTAGGGAAGTGCTTTGATTATAAGTATTACAGCTTCACTCGTATTCGTCTCCTTTCGCGCCGGCCATTTCCACTTTAGTCCAATTTTCAAAACAACGCCGAGGAATTTAACCTTACGGGAAAAATTTTAGCAACACCTCTAATGAAAAGAAAAGAAAGCCTTTCCCGGGAGAAATGAGGTAGGGTTTAGGGCCTTCGACCTAGTGAGGGCTGGTATTGATGCTTGTTGGTGGCTATTTAATACTGCACGCACTCAAATGCAAGTTTTAAAATGGCTATATAAATAAGGAAAAATGGTATCTAGTATTTCACCATAGAAAAACCTAATATTAACCTTTTTAAAAAAATTGCTATCCTTGGGTATGGGAACAATTTTTTTTTAAATGAAGAAAATTGTTCAAAAATGTAAAAAAAAACAGTGCCCTTATTGTGTTATACGATTACGTTTAAAAAAGCGACTCCAACGATAAATATGAAACTGTCGAAAGATTCGTAAAAATGGTAGAAAGCTAAGGACCTAATAAGTACTGGTAGCCAGCGAAATCTGATCAACCATTTCAGAGCTGTTGCGAGTTAAAAAATTTATTTCGATGACGGATCATATATCACGGCCAGGTATTACTAGTCGAGCTAGCTCCTACATATTGTGGCGAGTATAAGCATTTCCATATATCTCTATGCTGCTAGTTAATAAAGGCACAACAACATCATGGCAAGCAGCCACACATACATGTAAGCAGCGAAGCTAAGAGCAAAGATAATATTTCACATACATACATGCACTCAGCAGCTAAGAGAAGAAGAGAGAAAACAGAGCGAAGATAACATTAATCACTCATATACACGCATATAACTAGTAGAAAAACATCAATGTGCGATATTTACAGAAATGAGAAGTAAATAAGCAACTGTTGGAGAAAGCTGTAGATGAAAAGTCTAGAGATAAGCAGAAATATGCGAACGAGGTAACCAAACCATGAATAATCAATTAGTTTGATTTTGACACGCTATAAGTGAAGTACGCGAGTAATTTGATGGTGAAGTGCTCCTACCAAAGTAGTGTTGTGAATGAAGAAATTTTGCTATACTGAATAATTGAGTTATTTATTCGACTGCTCAGCGATTCGAACGATACAAAATGGGCAGAACTTCAGAAGTTTCATATTTGTTAAAATATGAATATTCTGAAAGTGAGTTAATGAAAAGTTTTATACGAAAAATTAAAAAGTGATTACTCATTCAACTGAAATTTTCCTCAATCTTAGGATGCAAAAGTTATCCTCATTTTAGGTAAATGTTTTTTCTGAGTGTAGATAAAAGCCAGCTACCGCTGGTTTCGAAAATTTGTACTTTTTTGGAAACTTTGCACATACCGCTGACAGCTGCATTTCTATATTGTCGCGGAAATTCTTCAACGAATTTTTTAGACACCTTTCTAGGCTGTGCAAGTGGTGGTTACTTTGCTTGATTGAAAAGCCTACTGCCAACTTTCTTGAGCAAAGTTATTTTCGGAGCCCCACTAAAAGCTTAACATATCGAGCAATACTCCCCAAAGTAAATGAATGTGTATGTATAAATAATAAAATCAATACAAGGCACGATACCCTCCAAAGGGATTTTAGGCCGGGCTTTTACCCAATTTGCATCGTGGTCTTTCTTGTTTTTCTAACAAATTGGCGGGACAGAGCCTACATGTTTTAGGCCGACTACAAACGGCATCTGCGGGGCAGATGAGTTTTCACTGCAAAGATTTCCATGGCAGAAATGTAATCGGAGTGTTTGCCAAAGCACTGCCGAGGGGCGACACCGCTTAGAAAAACTTATTTCTGATTGAAAAAAAAACTGATTTATAAATATTTGATGTTACTTTTCTCGGGGCTTGAAACCAGGATCTTCGGTGTGCTAGACAGGGCACGCTACCACCACACCGTGGAGGCCACCTGAATGTATATGTATATGCCCACTTTTTCAACACAAACCCAGTAATCTAGAACATAATTGTGAGGCTTAAGTCACCCAGTTTTCAGTGCAAGTTTAGACTTCAGTTACAGCCACTTTCATCGCAAACATAAAATTTTGCTGCTCATCTTAGTTATGCGGCCATAGTGGCAGCGTTAAACTCTAGTCAACATTCACTGTAGTTTAAAATGAAAACGCCGGTTTTTATAATATATTCGACAGAGAAGAGTTTTTAAAGGAAGCTCATAACATACGCGCTTCAAATGTGAAAAACGTATTCCATTAGAACATTATTCTAGGTGAGATTCAGTGAGGTATGAAATCGCCACGTATGCACATGGAAAGCATATTTTTCTTTCCTTTCGACAGTTACATGAATTGCTCATTTTGTGAAGTATAACCTTACCGATACTAAATATTTATGCATCAATGCCCTTAAAATCGACACATTTTCAAAATGCAATTAGATATTTGCCCAGTTAAGCGAGCAATTACAAAGTGCGTTAAGTGCAAGCTTTGTCAATTAATGCTTTACAAATTGAACTAAGCACTTGCACATGTAAAGAGTTCACACTTACACACATAAATATATGTACGGAGCATTCCAAAGAAAAACGTAAATTTTGGCTGATTTTCTTAAGGCTATCTTTATTAGTTTTCAATGCAAATAAATTTTAAATATATGGGCGAGAGTGCTTCGTAAATTTTGACCTCTTTACTGAGGAAACCATCCTGCATGCCAGTTGTAAGAAGTTAATACGAAGATACTAATAGAATACAATAGATGTACCAATAAAATTAAAAAATTTGCCACCACCTCACATGATTCTGGCCTTGCCTTTGGAAGTTTAGAAAAACTCCCTTCAACTATTCCAATGTACTAATATGCTCATCCCTATCAACCCAACTACATTGTATCGGTTGAATCGAAGAGTGGTAGAAGGGAATTTGGCTAGTCCTGCAATATTCTTACCTTTTTTAAGATCTCTAAGTTTCGATAGATATCTATCCAAAGGAATACCTGCGTTCTTTATGGGCCATATTCAGAAACTGGGGAACTGCTTTTTCACTTCGTTTATGATCTTGGTGATAACCAAGCAGCAATCATTTGCTCCTTTTAGAAACTATGGTTAAGCCCGAATCTCTTTGTCACCTCCCTTAATTGTATCAATCACTTCGTAGAAGCAGCGCCGTTGCTACAGTAAAGTCACAGTTACTTTGCATGGTGAGTGAGACGAAGACTCTGTTAAAATACGAGCCGAGTACGAACGATCAAAGATATCTACACATTTTCCGGTAGATGCAGTTTTGTATGTTCTTGTTTAAGTCCTAGGTTCAATACGTGCATCATATTATCAGCTTACGAAAAAAAATAAAATAAAAAGGTATGAAAAAAGAAAAAGGTTGAAAAATCAAAAAAGCGCCAGTTCTTCTTATTAAGCAGCCAATTTTTCTGTTCTGAAAAAATGCAGAATGGTTGATAAGAACTGAATTGCATAATTCCTTAGAACAATTTTTTTAATTTTATGATGAATTTATTAACTATGCCATGATCTATTAGTGCGGCTGAGCATGGGTAATTTTATAAAAAGTACGGACACCAAGGAATCGTGCACTTTCGTAAACCTATGAAGATACGAAACCTAAAACAATTTAATTTGCATTGTTAAAAGTAAAAACTCTACTAGTAAATCGATTCACTTAAAAATGTCATTAGTAATAATGGAGATGACATAACAAAATGTACTCATTGAACATGTAAACTTATTCATTCCGTATATCAGAAAATTCATATTCATTTAAAAATTGGTGGAATCATTTTATATTTGGAATATTATGTATATAATTATTTGGATATTCGGACCTCGTGAAGTATTATCAAGCGAAAGTGTTCCGAATATTCTAAATTAACGGTTTATCCGGAACACTTCCATGAACACTTAAACGGAAAGAGCTTTCAGAAATTCCAGAATAAAAAGATAAACCCTCCCTGTGTAGAAGAACTGTACAAAACCTTAACTCTTCTGTCATGATCAAGGCCGGAATATAGGGTTCTAAGATAATAAGCCATTTCTTCTATTTTTTTGTCAGTTCACTACGGCTGCTGTGTAGGACATCACTCCATCTCGGCTGCTAGTTCGAAATCGTCTTATCTCAAAACATTTTTCAAAAATTTCCCATTTTAGGATTTGTCAAAAAGTCGCTCTACATCAATATTAGGTTACAGAATGCCTTATCTCAGATTGATTTTCATTAACTCCCTTTTTTATCAAAATGCATTGAACTTACGCCCAGATAGGGAGTTTTTGAAGCAGATTTTGAGATAGTGTATTTTTGAATAAAATTTTGACGTAGGACATTCTTCAAAAAAATTCTGCAAGAATGGCCAACCCAACATAACTATATAAATTCACGAAATATTTAGTAGCAAATGAATTATTTCCCCCAAAACCTGTGACATTTACAAATTTATTATCACTACTAATATACTACTATAGGTAATTTTCTACTACAATTTTCGCAGAAGGGGATTGAATTCCGTTCCGTTTTCTTACTTTGTAAAAGCAACCCGTCCAGATTTTTAAATTTGTGTCAAAGCACTGTCCTATGGGAGAACAAACCCTCTAGTACCTGAATCATGTGTAACCACAAAATTCGGTAAATGCTTGCTTTCCCGTACAAACGCATGTTCATTTGAAATTTTGCAAAACATACTTATATATGGAAAAGGATCTCAGAAGCAATTTTCTATTTTTATATACTCAGCAAACCTTCAGAGTCATAAAATATACTTAAATCGGAGCGTTTACACTCATTATGAGCCCATTTAAAAGCCCGAAATGAGTGTACTTCTCTTCTTGCAATGATCGTCCGACAGAGCCTTATTATATGCATTATATGAGCCTAAATAGGAATACGATTACGTTCATAAACAGCTCATAATTAGCTTCTTTTATGCTTTTTGGGACTCTTTTCATTAATGTGCTTTATATGAGGGATTACAATTGTCCAGATCAGGGCAGATTTTGGCCGCATGGCATTAATCGTCCTGTTCATGAATAATTTTTCTTCTTAGTTCGCAAGGCATTTCATACGAGTGAACTGCGAGTGGTACCTGGGTATCCTAGCCATGAGAACTAGTAATAAAAAAACTAATTTATTAAAAAAATCATCTTTATGAAATTATATTTGAAATAAAAAGATGATAAAAAATTTTAAGGACTACCTTTATATAAATGGACCAAAAAATAGAAGGCAATCTTCCTTTAATACAGACATAATCTTGTTGAATTTTCACTAAAAAACTTTAACAATAGCTCTTGTAAAAGAATTTTGGGATATAAAGGTAGTCCTTAAAATTTTTGTATCATCTTTTTATTTTCACTTTTATAGTGCTGCCTACAAAAAGGCATTTGGAATTTGGGTTCTGACTCACGGCCCAAGTTTCAAGACTCTAGCTCACCGGGAAGATACTTAAAAATCGATTGCAAGATTCCCTCGTTTTTCAAGGATTTGCAGTTATCTTGACTAGCGCGCCACCTAGCGGAAATTTGTTTTCTATAAGTTGTATTGTCACCAGGCCTCTAACTAAGGGCCAAGTTTCAAGTCTCTAGGTAACCGGGAAGTTAGTTATATATGGATTGAAAGATTCCCGAAATTAAAATTTGTTTTCTTACCATCTCGATCCGCGTGCGCCACCTAGCGAATTTTTTTTGTATCAAATATGGCATTGTCACCGAGTTCTGACCACGGTCCAAGTTCCAAGTCTCTAGCTCACCGGGAAGTTACTTAAAAATCGATCGCAAGATTACCTGCGTTTTTCAGGATTTCAGGGATTTTCGTTTATCTCGATTCGTCTGCCACCTGTCGGTATTTTGTTTCCCACGAGTTGTAGTGCCATCGACTCGCAAACTATGTGCTAAGTTACATGTTTCTAGGTAACCGGTAAGTTAGTTATAAATGGATTGAAAGATTCCCAAATCAAAATTAATTTTCTTAATATCTCGATCCATGCGCCACCTAGCGAAATTTTTTTATAAAAATATTGCATTGTCACCGGATTCTGATTCAGGGCTCAAGTTTCATATCTCCAGCTTACCGCGAAGTTACTAAAATATCGATTGCAAGATTCCCCTCGTTTTTCAAGGATTTTTAGTTATCTCGCTTAGCGCGCCACCTAGCGGAATTTTGTTTTCTTTGTATTGTATTGTCACCAAAGCCTCGAACTGTGTGCTAAGTTTCAAGTCTCTAGGTCACCGGGGAAGTTAGTTAAAAAGGGATTGAAAGATTCCCAATCAAAATTAATTTTCTTAATATCTCGATCCATGCGCACCTAGCGAAACTTTTTTGATCAAATATTGTATTGTCACCGGGTTCTGACTCACGGCCCAAGTTTGAGGTCTCTATCTCACCGGAAGTTACTTAAAAGTCGATCGCAAGATTCCCTCGTTTTTTCAGGGATTTTCAAGGATTTTCGTTTATCACGATTCGTCTGCCACCTGGCGGCATTTTGTTTTCCATGAATTGTAGTGCCATCGTCTCGCAAACATGTGCTAAATTCAAGTCTCTGGATCGCCGAGAAGTTAGTTAAAAGTGATCGCAAAATTTTCATTTTAAAATTTATTTTCTGTATATCTCGATCCGTGCGCCACCTAGCGGATTTTTTTCACTTGCATTGTAGTGTCTCCCAGATCTGAACTATGCTCTAAGTATCAAGTGTCTAGCTCAACGCGAAGTTACCGAAAAAGGGTCAAACATTCGTATGGAAATGAGGGGACGCACATGAAAGCGACTTAATATAAAGTTAAAAACAAAATTGTCTCTCCATTTTGTAGAAAACTTATTCTTATACGATGCCACAAAATTTTAACTCGTTTCTATTTGTAGATTATTTAAAAATGGCTTTTGAATATGCAAAAGGTACCCGGGTACCCATCTATGCACAGGAGGTTAAAAATGAAGAAGCACATTCTAAACTTTGGTTGGAGAACAGGAGTTATGGAGGAAATTCATAAATGCAGGGCATACGGACGTGACGTCTAAAACAAACCGGGCTCGACACACCAACCAGAGCATACTACGGATGCAATTTTACGGTTACAATGAAAAAACCCCGAAATACTTACATTGTTAAAATGCCCATCATTACGGAAATGATTTGAGGGAAGCCAATTGCAATCGAGAACAGCCAAGAACCGTATAACAATGATTTTGTTTAAATTAAATATGAACTGCAATGTTTCGAATAAAATATGAATATTTTATCCAAAGTTCCTTTGTTTGCTTTTGGCATATAGCTCACAGTATTTATCATACCTGAGTTATAAAGATTGTGTAATGGTCATATTTCTGAGGCTCATATTTTTCTCAAATATTGCGGACTCACATCGGTTTCCTAAATTATGAGCGCTCGGAGCATGTTTCCATGCCCCACACATTATGGGTTTTTGTCAAAAAGAGAGGCATAACGATTTTAAAAAACTGTTTACAGAACGGGACGGCATTCGATTCTAAAAAGGCCCCGAGAAGAAAATGTATTGTCTTAAGAGCTTCTCAGGAACATCATAGTGGATTATATTTGGAGTCCTTAGATATGAGCCCACATAGCATATGGAAGATTGATTAAAGTATAAATCACCACAATGAGACATTTCGACTCCTTTTGACGACTAAAAACTGTTTAATCAATTCTGCGATCAAAAAGAAGACTCGAAATCGACTCCCTCTTATGAGTGAAATATGATTTATTGAAAAAGCAACAACAAAATGTAAAGCGATCACAAGTTAATCACATTGGGGATCGAAATATGATTGAGTAAACAATTTTGTCTGCTTTACATTTTGTTGCTGCTTTTTCAATAAATCATATTTCACTCATAAGAGGGAGTCGATTTCGAGTCTTCTTTTGATCGCAAAAGCTTTAAAACACACTTAAAAATTATTCCCACAAGACTCATAAATGATGGTAAATATGACTCGAAAAAGACTAAATACTGATTAGAAATATGGGTTAAAAGAGGCTCACCAAGTGTAGTCGCGCGTAGGGTACCATTTTCTCCCGACGAGGGAGTCTTTTCTGATCAGAAAATGAGCGCATATATGCTTATTTTGATCATGCTGGAGACTCGAAAAAGACTCTAATATGATTAATAATTTCAAAAAATGCTGGGTGGGAGTCTACTAATAAAAAGTTTTAACAGTTTTTCAATTAAAAAATTTGTACGATTTGTTTCGTACGAATCGTGGAATGCGCCATACATAAATCGTATTGCAATAATTAGTTAATGCAACAACTGGCGCTTTAGTACGTTTTGATGTGTACAACCAAGCAAATTACATACACTCATGCTTCATAAAATTGTACAGAGTTGAATATTTTTCCTTTTGTAACTTATATAATTTAATTTCGCATGACTGTACACCAAAAAGTACTTATAATTTCATATATTTTTGCTGTTTTACTTCATTTTACTTCATCTATGATATTAGGTTAGGTTAGGTTGAACTGGCAGTCCGTGAGGACTACACAAATACTGAATGAGACCATAGTGGTCAGAATACACGTCATGAAGCTACAGTCTTATCCTTTAAACAGTCCTCTCTTTGAAATACATGCACATGATCTTCGTCACTCTACAACTCCGCGCTTGACTCCATGCTTTTCCCGCTTGATCAGTCATGTGCAACTCTCGACTTCTCTTGATATCGCCTGAGCTAACTGGAACGTTTACGGAAAAAGCTTTGAGGGTTGCGTCCCTTTTAGCTAGCTCATCCGTTTTTCATTGCCGTCAAGAGCTAAATGCGAGCCGCACGTTTAAGTTGGCTGATGACTGCAGCGTCTTCCAAGCGGGAGTTTCCGCAATAAGGTATGCGGTGGATGATATGCTATCCAGTGCTACTACAATTAGGGAATTTAACATCTACTCGGAGAGCCAATCGGCAACCCAAGGCTTTGCGTTAGACTAAACCCAGAGGGGGGTCTGGAAAGGCCTGACATTGCTTGCTTCGAACTGTTTTATGATTAAGATTATGTGGGTCCCGGATCATTTCGTGATATTCGGCAACTGTCAAGCGGATCTCTTAGCCCGCGTCGGTACAATTGAACCAGATAAATATTTCTGTAGTGATTTCAGGATCCCGCTGGCCACCTGTGGTCCACTGCTCAGCAAGTATTGGGGGGACACCACCGCTTGCAATGAAATGGTTGGGTTCAGTAAGGCTCGTCTTTCAATAGTTAATGGGAATCGATGCGGTACGTCTCAATATAAGGAAGTTCCATCCTGCTGTAGCTGTATGGAAGATGTTGAGATGGAGTCATTGATAGCATTTCAATTACGGCTCGATTTGCATCTCTGGAGGATTTATGCAAAGTGAGTCGGTTTCATGAAACTTATCGACTTTGAATAGCCTGAGTCCATTGAATAGCTGAATGAAAAAAGCAATATTTTAAATTTTACTTCATATCGAAGGGGTTATATTTCTCTTATGTAATAAGACGCATTTAGAAATTTGTGCATAAACTAAAAACTCGTTCGCACTTTATAAAATTTTTTTTTCGTTATGTACACATGTTTGTACTTGTGGCCCTGTGGAAATACTTCATCATCATCATAAAATGGCGACTAACCGCTCAAGATATTTTATATGTTTTGTAGCAAGTCACGCAAGCTTTCCCTATTTCGCAATAACTGACGAAGATCGGGAGCACCATTGGAGGTCAAGTCTTCGTCCACCTGCCTCTCTCAACTCAATGGAGTTCTCCTCTCCCTCTGCTTCCAAAACTGTGGTTTCGACTGAAATACTTTCTGGCTTTGCTTGGTGTCTTCACCTATTCGCATAACATGACCTAGACAGCGAAGCTTTTGGGTTATAATTCGCCGCGTTATTGTCACATCTGCGTGAAGCCCATACAGCTAATCACTAAACCTTTTCAATAGCCAACTCAGTCCAAAGTATCACTTGTTGGCAAAAGTTATTCTCCGTTTGACGTGACATGACATAGCTGCTAAGACACGAATGCGTCATTCTTACTTGGATGAGAGCAAGTACTTCGTCTTGTCCTCATTTACCGCAAGACCCACTTTTTTGCTTCTTTATCTAATCTCGAGAAGGCAGAGCTCACAGCGCGTTTGTTCAGGCCAATAATGTGGAATACTAACAAATTACTTTAATAAACCTAAAAAAAACCATTTCGTACCTAAATCAAGTTGAGCCATTAAGGTAAATGCAGATGCAAATCACGACATTTAAGCACAGTCCCAATTGTCTGCTAAATACTTAGTAACAAGTATCACTTCAGTTTACCCAAAAAATCCAGACAGTGTTTAAACGTCAGTTTAATTGCTGTGGCAAGTTTAACTGCTGTGACCTCTGCCGCAGTGAGGCATTGTAGCATCCCTTTCTTACCCATTGCATTCTCATCAATTTAATTAATACAAATTTATGCAGAAAACAAGTGAATTGCATACTTGTGGAGAAAAGTGTACAAACGAGTATCTTTGAAATGAATTACTCACGAGTGTTTTTAAATACAGTCAAGCGGAATGTCAAGCACAAATGAATACAAAGATATGTTGCAATGCGTGGTTGTTTTATACCTTTCATGAAAACTGAAAATGTATACTAATTTCGTCAGAAACCAAAATTGTAATTCCTTAAAAGGAAATAGATAGACCCCACCATTAAAAAACTACCGAAATAATCAGGATGATGAGCTGAGTTGAATTTAGCCATGTCCGTCTGTCTGTTTGTATGCACACTAGTTCCCTCAATATTGTGACTACCTTGAAAAATTTGGTGGGGGGTATATGGGTGTCCGTTAGATATTGTCGGAACCGGCGAATGGACGACTATAGCATATATCGTCCATGCAACCGATTTTCAGAAAAAGAAGATTTTGTAATATCTTCCTTAATAAACAATATAGAATTGAAGACTCAAACTCACCATATACTTTCGTATATTGCACATATTGTTGTCTGACAAAATTGATGAGATCGGCGTATATATAGTAATATCACACACAACCAGTTGTTTTCAGATAGCAACTTTGCGTCATTTAATACCCATGTTAACAGCTATATGCTTCAAATTCACCGATTGCCTTACGTATATCAGTATATATTGTTGTGTAAAAAAAAATAGAGATCGGAGATATATATAATATATAATTGCTGGATATGTAGTCTATCTATATAGTATTATATATATTTGTTTGCAATTTCAGGCCCCATTAACAGCTAGAAGCTTTAAATTTCACCATATGCTTACGTGTGTAAGCTATTATTGTTGTCTGAAAAAAATCATAGAGGTCGGTGGTAATATTATTATATACCCCATATAACTGTAATTTGGCCCCTTTTTTTTACGGCTATAAGCTTCAAAATCATCAAATTTCATTTCAAATAGTTAGGTTTTACGTCTCTATTGTTTGTGAAATACGTGATTGTAGTCTAGTTTATTACACGACAGACCAAAAAAACCTGAAAATTTGATCCTCACACAAAGTACCTACCTATTTTTTATTTTTATATTTACTTAAAATCGTTTAGGTATGTAGATCTGTTCACTATATATTTCTTATTTCTACTATCCGATATTTGGAGATTACGAACGGGATAATATTATTATTCAGCCCCAGTCATGAAAGGTATGAAGTCTTCGGATCAGCCGAAGGACAGTACCGTGATTACTTGTTTGTTTGGTTGTGGGTGTACAAATTACTAACGAAATCGCTAATTAATTGAAAAATTGCAGCTGCTCACGGTTATTGAAGCAACTTGTTTTTAATGGCGCGATATGGATTAGGAAATGAGATTTTGAATTATAGAATTTATGCCAGCTATTTCTCCTATTAGCCTATGGCAGAATATAATAATTGAGATGGTTTAAGTAATCAATTTAAACCGTAAAACAAGTAGCACGAAATTGTTATAATATATCAGATTATTATATCGTTACAGCAGAATTGATTATTATTATTTCAATAATTACAAAACCTCGAAGTACTGCGTGAGCAGAGCTGATGCTTATCCAGCATCAGCACCTACGTCAGAATCATCAAATTCTTCCTAATCTTCTCGACCGTTTTACTTTAACGTATGCGTTTATATTTCTATTTATGTGTAAACATCTCTGCTTACTACGTGTGGAAGCGCAGAATGTAAGAGTAAGTGTAGTAGTAAAACGCAGCTTAACAATGTACATGGTATAGTTGATAAGAGCGAAATCAGGTCATAAATTAAGGCTAGTCACGGCAAGGAAAAGCTTTTTTCAATATGACATCGAAGTGTGAACGATTTGTTATCGACAAGTTATCGGCTTATGGGCGTGTTATTTATTTCTTATCGTTTGTTACACCCTGTACAACTTTATCCCAGTCACTCACCTGAGAAAGGAATGGGGAAGAAGACTCATCTGGGCAGGAGACCGGTTAAATTGTTCACAGATGGGTCGAAGTTGAACGAAAAGGTTGGTGGCAAGGTCATTTGTCAAAAGCGTCTTCCAAGCGAAAGTTGCTGCTATTAAGTATGCGGTGGACGAAATGCTATCCAATGCTACTACGGTTGGGTAATTTAACATCTACTCTGAGAGCCAAGCGGAGAGCAAGGTCTTGAGTTCAAATATGGAGCAATCGAGGTTGGTCTGGGAGTATCTGACCTCGCTTGCAAACGTATCTAACTATTTTATGATTAACCGTTTTTTCTGTCCCTCGGAGTCCATTTGGCCCCAGACCACTTTAATTTGTTATAATTATTTTTCCTCAATTCTCACGTATTCCAGCTTCTAGGACATCCTTGAAAACCTCAGTATTAGCTTTCGAAATGATTGGAACAATACAATAATTCCCTAAAGCGTGATATTTTGACACAAAGTATAAACTCACAATTGTAGTCCTTTGGGGTTATATTGCCCCAAGTGTTTTTGAGAAAATAGTTCTAGTACTTTATCCTTCTTTAGTAAAATATCCTTTATGAATAAAAATAAACACAAGATTAGTTGTTTAAAATTAATCCGAGTCCATCTCGTTCTCGCTGCGGTCCCCTTCGGCACTTAGCGGTTGCTGCATATTATGCAAGAATGGTCTTAACCAGTGGATTTCTTACACGATATGCAAAAAGTTTTTACCTTACGATTATTTGATCTAGGACTTTGCGCGCACCACAAATGTTTCCGAGAATTTTATGGCTCAAACGTGCCTGGTAGTGCTATGACTGAATATCCCATTTAGCGTATTGCACATGCCGCTTGTCCCTTACTGATATTAGCGTTCGCCAGACGTTCCACAATAAGCGGATCCACTAACTTTCGACCAAGTTTTTGTACAAATAGTTTGCTTTTCGTACCGCGAGTAGTCCAATTAGGGAATTGGATGTTATACAAATTATAAGCAACTACGGCAGCAGCATCGATCATATTGTAAAATGGCCCCCGATAAGTTTTTCTCTTGCATGTATATGTATAAACCAGCAATCCAGAGTATGGACACCACCTTTATATTGGTTATAGTCACAAGGAATGAAAGGCTTATTTTTTGTCCGGAATCAACTCCGAAGTGTGATGCAGAATAGATAGCATGATAACATTTTCTCCTTTTTTTTAAATTTAACTAACCAAAGTCAGATCTTTGTTAAAGCAAAAGATGCTAGTTTCTGCTGTCTTCCCTTTACTGCTAAAAACTCTTTGGGTAAAGCTGCCTTATTCTTCCGCGATTGTCAGTCTTTCAGAAATCAACGGGTTCCTCATCCCATGATTTACAGGAACCTGCATGCATATTAGCAAACCAATAAAAGCATACACCTCTGTTGAATTGTATCCCTCCATGGCCGGCAAGCAGAAACAGGATTTTTTTCGAAAAATCTGCGGCTTTGCGATTTGTGGAGCGTACGATAATATAAATTATATCGAAACTGATTATTTGAAGAAAAGCATCTATTCGATTCAGAATATCTTCAGCGTATGATATCTGCTATTCTTGGCTGAGTCCTGGGCCTGCATTTAGTATTCCATGCACGACCATTCTTACCATATAGCTGATCGGCATGAGTTTCTATTGCAGAATATTACCTTCTTCTTCTTGGGTTGCATTCTCTTCCACCTCTGACAAATTTACCACTTCAATATAATCGCAATCGTTACAGTCAGAAAACACTTCCTGAATATCTTGAGGCACATCTTCAGCGAAAACTTCCATTTTTTCCCATATCGGCGGAAACAATTACTGAATTATATGTTTTCACTTCAAACCTAAACACTAAAATGGCGTTAGCAAAGCGAAAAAGAAGAAAAATCACATTTTTGGGAAAATCCGTTCAATTTTAAATTTAAAACGGCCAGTATTTATACAGACTCCCTTTATTTTGTATTGTCGTATTGGGGTCATATTGATTTCACGCATTGGACAGACCAACGGTTAAATGTATCTGGGCCATAGTGATATACTGGGCAATGTCAAGCCGATCACCTAGTCCGCATCGGTACAATTTAACCGGATGAAGATGGCTGTGGGGATTTCGGGACTCAGCTGGCTACCTGTGGTTTGCTCCTGCATAATGGACCTCGAGTCAGCTCATAAAGCATTGCGTGGACGCGACCTCTTGCAGGGAAGCACGATATTTCTGGCTGAAAGCCAGTTGGGGTACTGTCCAATAGGAATCCATGCGGTACGTTTTAATATTCCTGAAACCCCTTCCTGCTATAGCTGTGTAGAGGATGATGAGGTGGAAATATCGAATGACTTTATGTTTGATTGCCCAGCTTTAGCCAGAAATAGGCGAAAGTACTTCTCTCGTGGCTCACTTGGATCTCCGGAGGATTTATTCAAGGTTGAGATCAGTCTCATTAGAAGCTATATCGTTGCCACGGAAAGATTATTTAAGTGGCTATAGCTCCGTCGCCGCTATTTTATTGTACGTGTTATCACAACAGACCTTCATGTTGTTCAAGTGTGCTTCCCCTACTAGGGTGGCTACCACCTAACCTAACCTACCGTTTGTTACAGGTGTGTTATAAACGCGGTACAGACGAGTTATTGATATATGATGGAAGTGTTTCAAATTTTCCATCGATAAATAAGTAGTTATCTCCTTTTCCATCGAAGAGCTATCATTTTTTTAACGAAACTTATCGATATCGAGAAGTAATCAATTAATTATTGAAAAATTATCGATATGTTGTTTTCAAAAATAGCAATTTTCTGACGATAAGTTATCGGTTTCTCAAATTATCTCCAAAAAAATATCTGCTCGTTATCTTAAAGTTATTATTTGTTATCTTAAAGTTATTATATCAAAATGTTACCAGCATGTTATCGAAAATCTATAGAAGCTTAGTGCCTCGGGGCAGCTTAAAGCGCAAACTTCTGGTAATAATACGGACTCGTTGAGTCCATGTGAGGTCTTCGTTGACGGGCCAGTTAAACCTAATCAAACATTTCGATTTGTTATTGGAAATGTTACAGATTTCTTGTCGGAGTGTTTATTATTTGTTATCGGCATGTTATCGCTTTGTTATCGACGTCTAACCGGTTTGTTGTGAATCAAATACCGATAAGACGTCAATATAAAATCGATATTGCTTCTGTTACCCGTCGGTAAAAACCGATAAAAAGTAAAATGAGGCGGTGACAACCCGATAAACAGCCGATAACTAGACGATGGTAATCGAGTAATCGATAATAGGTCGATAATGGAAAAATAGCTTGTTGGTACGAAATAATTTGTTTCTAGTAAAGTTATCGCTATGGAGTCTTACTTCCTCCCCAGAGCGAGCTCTAGTTAATTTAAGAGCATTGTTTTTGCTAGACATACAGTTGTATGTTTCTTCATCCATAATTTTAAAAGACTAATTTCTTCGATTGTTAGATTGTTTTACTGCTCTGCCATTGGTAATATCTTCAAGATTTTTAATAGAGCAACTACAAATATTTCAGCACATTTAGTCGTCGTCGGCAGATTGAGTAAAGCGTTTTCAATGTTGAAATAATAAATCCATTAAAAATATTCCCAAAATAAAATATTAATTATTGTTAATTATTCCAGATTACAAATTAGTTTATTTAATTACGCTTCAATAAATAAATAAAAATCTACATCAGATTTTGTAGTAGACACATTTCAAGACAGACGAGAAATGTTTATTAAATAAATTGATTTATTGTCTTCTTGCAAAAACCACAAAATATACACAACACACACACATCCGCACTTTAATACATGTATCTCTTTTAAAATGTTACACACAAATGTTACACAAATTTATGTATTACTATGCGGAAAATTTTTCAATTAAATTTACAGCAACATATTAAATTTATGTGCATGCTATGTATACATCTACAAACATACATACATTAATAACTTTAGGGTCGAAAATTAATGTTTATTTAAGAGATTGTGTAAGCTGAGCATAATATTGAGTGTTAGAAGCCATCAAAAATTTATGCGTTTGAAGTATGTGTGGAAAAGTAAGTGTTTTTGCAATTAAACTACATTGTGGAGGTCAGAGTGTACTAAGATGCTGTCATAAAATACCCAGCTGTAATAGGATCTCAAAATTCGGCACAAATTGTGTGAAGATTTCTGTAGCGTACGATGTGGATATGGCGATCTTGAAATCGGGTCATATTCCATTACAGTGATGAATAAACTCTTGGAAGGAATGTTGGCAAAACTAAAGGGATATTGCCTTGGGCTTAAACTAGCGAAGACGGATCTACTACTCTTCATGAGAAGTAAAGGCCAGCCACTTTTGAAACTACCAAGGTTTACGGCCAAAAAGTAACCCATCAAGTAATATCAAATATCTGGCATAACAATCGTTCGAAAGGCTCATATCGCTTTCTTCGCCTGCACGGCGATATTTAGTAAGAAATGTGGTTTCAAGCCTGAGGTGGTGCTATGCCTGTACGAGCAACGGTGCGACCAATGCTGACGTGTGGCTCTATGGTTTGGTGGCAAGCTCTCAGTAAAAACTACAAACTCACCAACCTACAGAAAGTGCAGTGCGCTGCGTGCGTTGGTGTTACCAAAGCCGACTGCACTTGCCCCACGGCGGCTTTAGATCCCAACTGAAACCTGCTTCGCATAGACATATTATGTACGTCAGCTCAAACTGAAGCTCAGGGAATCTTAGTGCTGTTTTGGTACTCCGAGAGAGCATATTAATATTCCTAGTCCGCCGGAAACTTTAACTTTAATTTACCACAAACTGCAGTTTGAAGACCGTTTTAACTCTATAACTATAACTGGAAGAGGGGTTCCAAATCTTCAAAATTTACTTCCAAATAGATGGCTTCAAAATGGACTCAGGTTTGGGGGCTAGGATTTATTTGCATTCCCTAGAGATTTCTATGTCAGTGAAAATCCCACCATTATGTAGTATGTTTCCATTAGAAGTTCTTGCGATTTGGCAGGCCCGCAAAGCACTCGAGGTCCGTAATCTAACTGGTTAAGTATCTATTATCTATTACAGCAAAGCAACGCACTAACTGCATCATATATATACAAGCTAAAGGCTAGTAGAGACACACAAGCAACTTATAGCGGGGTTCCGGAACATTGAGGAATCTAAAGAAATAAGATAGCTGATAAGCTGGCACGGAGGCATACCCTTGGGGGTAGTTGAAGGGAGAGGGGGAATTTTACGTAAAAAGTGAAAGAGAACAAGCTGTCCAATTTCAAGAGCTATATGGCCGGACTACAATGAAAATAGGACGTCTACTGGGTAGATCTAGAGCCAACAACCATAAAAGTATAAACAGTTGAATCGGTCATTGGGTTTAGGGGCTTATGCAAATGTAATGAATATTTATCATAGTGCCCACTGCAGAAGTTGTAATTGCATAAGCGGGAAAGAAACTGTTGAACTTTTTCTGGTTTAATGCGCTGCTCTAATTAGAACACGTTTAAGTTCTCCAGAAGCACCATTTTGGAAAATCTGAAAAACTTGGGCTGTTTAAAATTGATATCCGAGTTAGCACTCAGTGTGTTCAGACGAGTTGTTTGGCATCAAAACGGCTTGTCTTCAGCTACATGGGCGATAGTCATTATACCTGTCTAACTAGGACAATCTTATATAAATGTAATTTCGTTCGAATAGCAAAAGTCTCCATGCAGTATTTTGTGTACAAAATAGTGCCCTTACCTCGAATGTATAGAGTTTTGAGTCTCTCTTCTGAGTTTTTAAAATTCAGTACTTAGATTAAGTTCCAAAGCTTCTTTTGCCAATTGTAAAATTTTTCATTACAAATAGCTATTCTCGTAACTAAGTAATTTTCTTTTAAAATTCTAAAATTCCCATTATCTCAGAATATCTATCACTTCACTGGCAAAACAAGTCGATTATTTTCGCTCATTTGTTTTGATTACGTTGGCTACTGAAGTGAAAATTTTATTGGCAAAACGTACTTGTACATCCATGTATCTCTACATAATTGACTTCGCGATATCTTAAGTTAACAATCTTTTGGAAAGCGCTTTTCAACCCATCAAAGCAGAAATAGAGCAATATACACAATTTTCTAGAAATTAAATTTTTTTATTATATTATGTTATTATACCTTTATATTAAGTCGCTTTCATATTTGTCCCCTCATTTCCGTACGAATTTTTGTCCCACTGAAGTCTTTTTCGGTAACTTCCCGTCGAGTTAGACACTTGATACTTAGAGCATAGTTCAGATCTGGGAGATATTACAATGCAAAGTAAAAAAATCCGCTAGGTGGCGCATGGATCGAGATATACGGAAAATTAATTTTAAAATAGAAATTTGCGATCGACTTTTAACTAACTTCTCGGTGATCCAGAGACTTGAAATTTAGCACATAGTTTGTGAGTCAATGGCACTACAATTCGTGGAAAACAAAATGCCGCCAGGTGGCAGAGGAATCGAGATAAACGAAAATCCCTGAAAATCTCTGAAAAAACGCAGGGAATATTGCGATCGATTTTTAAGTAACTCCCGGTGAGCTGGAGACTTGAATCTTGGGCCGTGAGTCAGAACCCGGTGACATGCAATATTTGATCAAAAAGTTTCGCTAGGTGGTGCATGGATCGAGATATTAAGAAAATTAATTTTGATTTGGGAATCTTTCAATCCATTTTTAGCTAACTTCCCGGCGACCTAAAGACTTGAAACTTGGCACATGGTTCGAGGCTTGGCGACAATACAATCTACAGAAAACAAATTTCCGCTAGGTGGCGTGCTAATTGAGATATCTACAAATCCCTGAAAAGCGAGGGCAATTTTTCGATCGATTTTTGAGTAACTTGCAGGTGAGCTAGAGACTTGGAACTTGGGCCGTGAGTCAGAACCCGGTGGCAATATAATATTTGATCAAAGAAATTTGGCTAGGTGGCGAATGGATCGAGATATTAATAGAATTAATTTTGATTTCGGAATCTTTCAATCCATTTTTAACTAACTTCCCGGTTACCTAGAAACATGAAACTTGGCTCTTAGTTAGAGGCCTCGTGACAATATAACTTATAGAAAACAAATAGGTAACTTCCCGGTGAGATAGAGACTTGAAACTTAGGCCGTGAGTCAGAACTCAAAATTCCAAATGCCGTTTTGTAGGTAGCACTAAAAAAGTAAAAATAAAATTTAAAAAAAATGATAAAAAAATTTTAAGGACTACCTTTATATAAATGGACCAAATAATAGAAGGCAATTTTTCTTTTAATACAGACATAATCTTGTTGAATTTGACTAAAAAACTTTAACAATAGCTCTTGTAAAAGAATTTTGGGATTTAAAGCTATAAAGTTGGAGCGTAGCCTTTCAATTTAAGGCAAGCCATGTACTTGGGATTAACTAATTGATTATTTAAAATGTAAGCATGCGCTCTACTTTATAATTTTTAATCCCAAAATTCTTTTACAAGAGCTATTGTTAAAGCTTTTAGTCAAAATTCAACAAGACTATGACTGTATTAAAGAAAAAATTGCCTTCTATTTTTTGGTCCATTTATATAAAGGTAGTCCTTAAAATGTTTTTATCATGTTTTTATTGAAATTTATTTATGTATAAGATACTGATTTTAAGTGTAAATTATACTCTTGTTAAAAAATCTTTAAATTTATTATATTGGAATAATTGCAATTATCGATTATTCGATAGTAGATTTTCAATATTCGAGTGGTTGAGATATTTAGATTATTGGAACAAACGACGCTTTTATGAAATGTTCACAAACAAAGTTACGTATACGCTATGTATGTCCCACATATCTCCTCTTTCTTGAATCTTTGTTAAATTAATCAATTACTAGATACTGAAATCAAATGTTTACGTTCCGAATCCGGTGAAAAACACCTAAGTAAGTATACAAATAAAAAATTGATATTTTCATTCATATATTCATGGTCATCGGAAATATCTTTAGGTTTAGAAAGGACTGGGTGGTCCAACGTGCCATATCGAATTTTTCTACAACCGAGATACATATGATGATAGAAAATTGGCAGACTTGAGAGATGTGAACACCGATATCTCGAGAAAGTTTTATAAAACTCAAAAATGTCTTATACATTTACCCGCCTGGGCTCTGGGAGTAACTGAAAATATCAGATAACTCTGTATATAGCGCAATGAATTTAATACAAATCCACAGAACTTATCGCAGAAATGCGGATGGTATTTACCAATACATATTGTGCGATAAAATTTGGATTTTGTTGTATACCACTTGATTTCACCATACTCTGTGCAGCTGCATCAGCTTGCGCAAATAAATTTGGATACGTTTGCGCATATGGATTTGTATTAGCGAATTCGAATGGCTCTTGTGGCAACTGATTAACTGTTGTTGATGCATTGGGTGCACCGGCTGCTAATGTGCAGGTGTATCCATTAGTGCGAGACCAGGAAACATTGTGTTATTGTTTGTGTTGGGCGTTGTTTGATTAGTGGGTTGTGGGCTCGCTGTTGCGCTATTAGCTGCTGCAGACTCCAATGAATTAGTTGCGCCCAACAGTGGGTTTTGCTGTTGTAGTAACAGTTTTGATAGCCAGTAACATACTGCCAATATTTTTGTTTCCAAGACATGCCAACGCGTTGACTATTAGAGTATTTCGCGACAGCTTCGGGGATTTCACAGACTTTCTTTGGGATTTTCCGGTACTACAAACTAAGAGATAGGATTAAGGGGAATTAAATCGCTTCCCAAGGCAGTCGGTTCTATGTACCGGAGGGAATCGGGATTTTTCCCGACCAAGGACTGTCATTTCAGTGTACCCCCATTTAATTTGTTTCGTCCCTCCCACAAATTGTCATCCTCCCAGCAGCTCCTTGCAGCAGGACTGCTCCATATTCTCTTGCTCCGGGAAGGTATCGAATCCAATCCGGGTCCGTATCCTGACCCCGGTCCTGAGAAATGGTTTTGCTGCATCTGCCGGAAAAGAATCTTTTTAGGACGGTCATACTCTGTTCAGTGTGTCTCGTGTAAGGGATGGTTGCATCGGACAGGTTGTTCTGGGCTTGATCCCAAAACCCGACGTCCACGTAACTTTTATAAATCTTTTGTGGCTCCTTGCTGTTCACGCCCAAGGGCGCCCCGTAGTCTACGTCTAAGCACCCCATTACCTTCCAGCAGCCCCGCTGATCAGCAAGCTACAACAAGTACCCGCTGCTGCTCGCGCCTTACGGCGCCAACAACTCAAACAGCTGCTACCACTCATAACTACAATCTTCGTAGTAGAGTCGGAAGCAATGCTGAGCAACAGCCCCTGCCCCGTCTTCTCCCCCCTCTTTTCCGGCAGCAATCGTTTAGGTCAGGGAAACAGACTCTTAGTCCCTACCTCCGTTTGCACCGTTTGCCAGCACAGAATATATATGTTTGCGACATCCGCCCAATGCAGCTCCTGCCTTGGGTGGTGCCACTTTCCTAGATGTTCTGGTCTCCGCAACGGCAACCCCTCGACGGGTTTCATCGCGCCATGTTGCCAGGTCGCAAACCCAAATCATCCGGGTACCCCAATGCTTGCCCAAGGACGCCCAGTCCCAGGGCCACAACAGCAATTGCGTCTGGCCTTCCTCAACCCAGGCGTAGTCACCCGTCACTTACCCCCAGAGTGGCGACGTCTCCCCTCATGCACTTCAGAATTCTGCAGTTAAACTGTAATGGACTAACTGGGAAGATTACGGAGATAGTCAATTTCATGAAGCGGCACAACATCCGCATTGCTTCGATTCAAGAGACTAAACTCACAGCACGATCTGCATTGCAGACCTGCTCTGGGTATAATGTCCACAGGAAAGATCGCGAGAGCGGAAGTGGAGGCGGCCTCGCGTTTATAATACACCACTCTGTGCAATATCACATATTTGATCCTGGCATCGACCGCAGGGACAACGTCTTAGAACGTCAAGGCCTATCTGTCCGGTCAGGCGATGCAAACCTAGAAATCATCAACATCTACATCCCCCCTGCCACCTGTTGCCCCGGTGGATACCGCCCTAATATCAGAGCCTTACTCACTGGAAACAATCGCATTATTTTAGGCGACTTCAATGCCCATCATGATCTATGGCATTCAAATTGCGGGCGGACAGTAGGGGCGAGATATTGGCGGATCAAATAGAAGAAACGTTCTGCACAATAAACGGAGACGCCCCCACACGTATGGTTGGAAGCTGTCACAGTTCGCCAGATATCTCAATCTTGAGCGCAGAACTCATAAACTGCGTCAACTGGCAGCCGATGGTAACATTGGCATCCGACCACCTGCCCAAACTTATTTCGCTTGAGCGTACCGCCGACTTCATCGTCACAGAAAAACGCACTTTCATAAACTTTAAAAAGGAAAGTGGGAAGAATATAAATCCTTTACAGACAACCTCTTTGCTGCCCTCCCTATCCCGACTGATGCCCGCCAAGGGGAGCGTGCCTTCCGCAAGGTCATTGAATCCGCCTCGGCACGTTCATTCCCGCCGGGAGAATTCCCGAAATCCGGCCCCACTTCCCGGCGGACGCCGCAAACTTAGCGAGTGAACGTGACCTTATAAGGCAGCTTGATCCAGGCGACCCCCCAAATAAGGGATATAAACCAACGCATCAGATTGCTTGTGGATGAACACAAGCGGGCGAAATGGGAGGAGCACCTAAGAGGTTGTAACCTCTCTACCGGTGTGGGTAAACTTTGGTCCACCGTAAAGTCCCTATCGAATCCGACTAAGCACAAAGACAAAGTTTCCATCGCCTTTGGCGACAAAGTGCTGTCGGATGCGAAAAAATGCGCGAGCGCTTTCTACCGACAATATATAATGCATTCTACGGTCGACAAAGTTAGACGGAGGGCCAACAGACACGCACATAAACACAAATTCAGCGCGTCACCAATCACCATCACCGCTAAAGAGGTTGAGGACGCCATTGGTCGCGCTAAACCATCCAAAGCAGTGGGCCCAGACGGCATAGCCATGCCGATGCTTAAAAGCCTAGGAAAGAGGGTTTCAAATATTTAGCGCAGGTCTTCAACCTGTCTCTTTCCACCTTTGTTATACCCGAGAAATGGAGAATGGCCAAGGTGGTCCCCGCTACTAAAGCCTGGTAAACCAGCTAACATAGGAGAGTCGTATCGTCCGATATCTCTCCTATCGCCAGTAGCAAAGACGCTCTAAGCCATTTTGCTCCCTTATTTCCAAGCAAATTTGCAACTAGCATCCCATCAGCATGGCTTCAGAAAACTCCATAGCACTACCTCCGCGCTAAATGCCATTAGCACCCAGATAAATTGCGGTTTAAATCAAAACCCCCACCATAGAACAGTACTCGTAGCGCTAGACCTATCAAAAGCTTTTGATACGGTCAACCACGGCGTGTTACTGCAAGACCTGAAGGGTCTACCCTTCCCCCATGTCTTAAAAGGTGGACCGCAAATTATCTGGGTGGTCGGCAGGCATCGGTGCTATTTAGAGACGAAACATCAAAGCCAAGGAGAATTAAACAAGGGGTGCCACAGGGTGGTGTCTTATCCCCACTTTTGTTTAATTTCTACATATCTAAGTACCTTCACCACCGGAAGGAGTCACAATCGTTTCCTACGCCGATGACTGCACAGTAATGGCCACAGGCCCAGGCCACAGATCGATGAGCTATGCAATAAAATAAACGGCTACCTCCCTGATCTCTCCAGTTTTTTTCGCCTCGCGAAACCTGGCATTATCACCGACTAAATCTTCGCGACCTTATTTACAACATGGACGTCCCAAATGTCGACCATTTTGAACATCCACGTCGATGGCTCTACGCTACCGACTGTCCCACACCCAAAATCTGGGTGTGGACGTTTGATCAGGATCTACATTTTGGTGAGCACGCAGCCGCAATTGTTCGAGAATTCAGAGCCGTAACAAAATCCTCAAATCCCTTGCTAGCAGTACCTGGGGAAAAGATAAAGAAACGCTCATGACTACATACAAAGCAATTAGCCAGCCGATTACGTGCTACGCGTCATCCATATGGTCGCCAAGCCTAAAATGACCCACTGGAAGAAGCTACAGGCCTGCCAAAATACTGCTCTCATAATTGCCACGGGCTGTCTTCTTATGTCACCAGAACACCATCTACATAATGAGGCGAGAATACTCCCCATCAGGGAAAGAAACGAGATGCTGACCAAACAGTTCCTGTTGAATACCCAGAAACCTGGGCATCCCAACAGACATCTGATTGACGAGCCAGCACCGCCTAGGGGCTTAAGGAGTCATCTCCGTACGCATTTTGAGGAAATACGCATCTGAGAACACAGCCGTATGAAGCGAAAAAACACAGCAGTCCTTGGTGAACTCCACAAACAGGCGTCGGACCTTTATGCGGAATCACCGTGAACCCAGTACTCAAAGTAAAGTATCCAAAACTTGCGGAAGAGGAAACGCATACTCCCCAGGGACACGCGTGTCACTCTGGCTCAACCTCGTTCTGGATACTTTAACAGGTAACTCTTACCTATCCAGAATCAACCCGACATACAAATGTATGCCCCGCTTGGCAATGTGTCCCACATGACACCAACCATCTCGTTAATTGTAATGTGGAACCAACGCACTCATAACACCTCTTTCACTATGGTCCACCCCTGTTGAAACAGCAAGTTTCCTTGGACTCCCGTTAGAGATATTGATGACCAGTTGTGATCGGTCGCGTTCTGTTAGGTGGGGCGAAGCACTGCTACAAACAACAACAACAACAACAACAGGGGATTAAATACCACACATATTCTGCATTACAGTTTTTGAACTATTTGAAAAAAGTGCAGTTAAACAATCTGAAATCTTTCAAGGAATGATCTGGACCTACCAATAAAGAAAATATTGGCAAGATAAGCCATGTGTATCAGACATCTCAAGGCATCAGTTATGAATGTAATATTACAACAACAGCTTTTTGACAACTGCAAGTGGAGAGAACTTGTAATTTGGTTAAAATTTAAAGCAGTTGGACAATGCAACTGCTGTACTATATGGGATAAAATGTGGCAATATCGTTAGTCCATTATTTGGTTCATAGTTTTATTAAAACTCGTATGGCAATATCCACAGAAGGCAACGCAAATACTAGTTAATGAGTATTTTAAAAGGGAGTGCGCCTTATTTCTATAGGTGGACGCCTTTTTGAGATATCGCCATAAAGGTGGGCCCAGGGTGATCAGGACATCATTTGTCGGTACCGCTAATTTGTTCATATATGTAATACCACGAAAATATTCCTTTGAAGATTCCAAGTGCTTTTGATTTCGCCCTGCAGAACTTTTTCATTTTCTTCTCCTTAATATGGTAGGTGTCACAACCATTTTACAAAGTTACCATGTTTCATCTCTTTTCATATTTGGTATAGAATTATGGCATTTTTTTCATTTTCGTAATTTTCGATATCGAAAAAGTGGGCGTAGTTATAGTCGGATTTCACCATTTTTCATACCAAGATAAAGTGAATTCAGATAAGTACTAGAACTAAGTTTAGTAAAGACATATTTTTTTTGCTCAAGTTATCGTGTTAAAGGCCGATCGGAAGGACAGACGGTCGACTGAGTATAAATACTGGCGCGGCTTCACTGATTTCAGCCATTTTCACAGAAAACAGTTATAGTCACAGAATCTATGCCCCTACCAAATTTCACAAAGATTGGTAAATTTTTGTTCAACTTATGGCATTAAAAGTATTCTAGACGAATTAAATGAAAAAGGGCGGAGCCACGCCCATTTCGAAATTTTCTTTCATTTTTGTATTTGTATTTTTTGCACCATACTGTAGTTGCTTGTTATAGTGTAAATATATTAAATTTTTTGTTAAAATTTGACTTTTAAAAATTTCGTTTTTTAAAAGTGGGCGTGTTCTTCATCCGGGTTTGCTAATTTTCATTTAGCACATATATAGTAATAGGAGTAACGTGCCTACCAAATTTGATTCCACGACTGCCAAATTACAGCTTGCAAAACTTTTAAATTACCTTCTTTTGAAAGTGAGGAGCTGTCGAAAATTTTACTAATTTTCTATTCTGCGTAATAAGGTCAATCCACCTACCAAGTTTCAACGTGTTATCCATCTTTGCTAATGACTTATCGACTTTTCGGTTTTCTCGAAATTACCGATATCCAAAAAGTGGTCGTGGTTGTAGTCCGATTCGTTCATTTTAAATAGCGATCTGAGATGAGTACCCAGGAACCTACATACCAAATTTCATCAAGATACCTAAAACTTTTACTCAAGGTATGGTATTTACTGACAGACCTACGGCCGACGCACATGCCTAAATGAATTTCTTTTTAGCCCAGGTCATTTTGATATATAGAAGTATATCCGTTATGCGAACAATATTAATATAATCTGTGAGCTCTGCTCAGCTGAGTATAAAAAAGGGGATGAAACATGGTGATTGGATTGTTTTTTGACGTAAAATATAACTCTAGAATAAACTTTGTAAAATGGGTGTGACACCTACCATTATAAGAAGAAGAAAATGAAAAACTTCCGCAGGCGAAATCAAAAGCCCTTGGAATCATGGAAGGAATACTGTTCGTGGTATTACATACATAACGAATTAGCGGTACCCGAATATTGATGTCCTGGGTCACGGTGGTCCACATTTTGATCGATATCTCGAAAACGCCTTCACATATACAACTAAGGGCCACTGCCCTTTTAAACCCCTCATTAATACTTTAATTTGATACCCATATCGTACAAACATATCCTAGAGTCACCCCTGGTCCACCTTTATGGCAATATCTCGAAAAGGCGTCCACATATAAAACTAAGGCACACTTCCTTTTAAAACACTCATTAACGCCTTTCACTTGATACCCATGTTATACAAAACACATTCCAGGTTACTCTAGGCTCATTTCCTACATAGTGATTTTCTCTTATTTGACAAAGGATGAAGGAAAATCGTTCCAACAGCCGTCATCTAGGTCTACAATTTGTTCGATATTTTCCAAACGTATGTGATATGGAATTAAAAACTATTTATAAGTCATTTACGAAACCAACGCAGCTAAGCTCTCAGCTGAGTATGAACGTTCGGTTACACCCTAATTTAGCCTTTCTTTACTTGTTAATTTTGAAACAACTGGTATAACACCCTCTTTGATAGATTCTATATGGGCTACGATACAGGGGAAATTTTGGCTTCCCCTAAAAGCTTCATTTTAAAATTCCCTGTATAAAAACCACTTATTAAATCTATGTAATAATTGAATAAGTTAACGATATGTAAGAAGCCAACTTTAGTCAACTAATATAATTTCAAACAATGCAGAACTAACCGATGTTGACTTTAACCGAACCTAGAACCGGACATAATATTCATCCTTTAACATGGTTGCCACCACAAAACTCAAGCTTTCTAAAATTCCCTAAAAAAATAATTGCTCCATGAAAGATTTTTCATAACTTTTTTAACAAAAATTAAATAACGTAAGAATAGCTTCGTCTAGTTCTTAAAAACTGTAAAAACACACAAGACTACGTTGAGTAGCCGAAATATATCGGAGAAAAAAATTTAAAACAACTTGTGTGTTTTATTTTTTACAATCTTTGAGACCTTGAGCCAAGATAGTGTTATCGAAACTTATTTCATATTAGCGATTCGACAACAAGCAATAATACGAATAATCAATAATTTACGACTATTCGATTTCAGCTAATCAAATTCTGAAAATCGAGTATTAGAGTATTTGACTAGTTCGAATAGGCGATTAACGAATATAACGAGGTCAACTTAATATGGTGACGAGGAGATGCTTCTGAATACAGCACACTTAAAAAAAGTTGCGCATACGTCTAGGTGGTCTGTTATTTATATTCGAGCTACATATAATTTCATTGAAGCAATCCACCACCACGTGCCGCTAAAACAACAACTATAACGTGAATTATGACTATGAATGTTATGGAAATTATACAGAAGCAATTAAATAAATTCCCCCTTATGCACAAAAAATAAAAAATGTTTATGAAGCTTCTTCTAATTAGAAATTCATATGGAAATGTCATTTTCAAAAGTTTTTTGAACAATTTTATGTTTTATATGTACATTGCTCATCACACTAACTACCTAGACATGTGCTGGCATTACTAGAATTATGCGCCCCTTGCACCAGGGCTATGATTGAGGTACTGCTGAAACGAATTCCGGTTAAAAAGAAAATGAGCAGATCGCCAATCGCAAACAAGTCAACTAAGCTAAGAAAGGCTTGGAACAGATAACGCAACCAAGTCCAAAAAAATGGATAGATTAAAGAAACAAATCTCTATCATTGGACCTGAAACAATGAACTAAGGTGACCCTTGTAGCATTGGAGAAAAAAATGACTTGTGCTGAAAGTATCGCAAGCGGTTTTTTTGACCATTTGTATATGGTTTTTGGAAAAATCTCATAGTTTGTCGGAAACAAACTTCGGGCAGCATTTATTCTTTGCATGTCAGGCCATACTATGCGAGGAAAGACGTTGCCTTTAATAAAATTGTTTGTTGGTACAGTGTGAGGTTGGTATTAGATGAATTGCTTTGGTTAAAGCATCGTTCATTTTAAATTTGTATGCACGGCAGCAATCCCAACAGGCTAATTTTAAGGGAAAATCCACACGTTGGAACACAATTCCTTACGCGATTGGATGCGCGGCTATAGTGTTCAAGTTTGAGATGGTCAAGAATTATTACAAATATCGATTCGCTATCGAAAATGTATCGATTTCTAATTGGGGAGTTTTTGATTTGTTATCAATTAAATATCGGTTACCTACTTTAATTGGCGCTTAACCGTTTAAAAGGTAATATCGGTTTGTATTTATTAATATGAGCGGTCAACTATCCCTTCAAGCCGTATATCCTACGATATCTTCATCCCCTGTCGTAAGCTCTTGGCGAATACTGTTACTTTAACCGCTGAGGCTCTGGCGACACCAAGATCTTCACGGATGTATGGGGTGGGAGGGCGGTATGGCCCTGAAGGTTTCATGTGGTTATACAAAATCGTTCCCGAGATGGTTGCTGGTGCTTTAATGGTGCTTGTTACCGGAACGTATCGGATCTAAATCCGGCAAAGGACCATCAACATCGATAAATCTGCGCAAAGCCTTCGGGGAATATCCTTATCGCTACAACAACAAAAACAACAACGATATCTCCATTATTCTAAGAATGCAGCGGAAATGTATCCAATTGATTTAGGCGTCAAATGTACTTTGAAAGGTTTGGTTTGGTAAAAATTGCCATTGAAAATATCTTTGCTATATGATCTATCAAAAACTCTTGAAGTTGGCTCTACAGTGGTCGACTTATGCTCAATGAAAAATCGATTAAGAAATTGAATCTCAAGCTTTTGTTAATTTTCTTATTATTGATTCAACACTCATTTGCATTTAAGATGGCCTTGTTTCATCTCCTGATTTGGGTTCCAAATCCAATAAACAAAATATGGTTACGATTGCGGTAAAATCGCTTCTTAAACATCCTCTAAAGTATATACATATACTCCTAATGGGATTCTCCTATATAAGTTGAGAATGGGGGCGGCTTCACTTGGCTGGAAGGCCCACTTGTTACCAACTGACGCCACTTAACTCAGCAAAGAAGGTTCTGGGAAGATTTGTTAAACGTACGAGACCATTTTAAAGTTTAAGAGTCAAATAAGGAAGTAGGTTGGTATTATACCTTGATCGCACGTCTGAATTCGTGACTTTCAAACATTCACGGAAAAGTTACTCATACGCTTAGGCGACCTATTAAAATATTGCAAAGAATTTAGGGAAACTCCGCTTATTCTACAACTTCTACCAACGTTCGTATCGCTAAATTGTTGAATAAATAACTCAAATATTCAATAATGCAAAATGTCTTTATTAGACACTTTTGAAACTACTTCACAATAACACTTATACTTCGCTCCTGATAGCGTGCTTAAATCAAACTGATTGCTGTTTACTCAGCTTTCGCTCCTTTTATACTCTCTGCTGTCTCGTTCGCATACTTCTAGACGTTTCTTCTTTTAGAATTTACTACTTAGTTACCAGCTATAAAGTACAGATGCACGTTTATAGCTTCTCGCATAGCACTATGCGCGTATATATGTGAGTAATACTTCCACCAATGATTGCATACTTTTGTGAGTATCTCAGATATATGCATGTGTTTGTGCGTATCTCTCCGCTGCTTGTATGTGCATATGTGCAGACATAATGATTGATTTGTTTATGTACATACAAGTGAATGCTTAGTATCGGCTTAGAGATGATAATATCCCTTAGTGTTGCTAATATTCGTCACAATATGAAGCAATTGTTCTAGCTCAGAAGCAATTGTTTAGACATATTCAACTAAACCATTTGGATGTTTATAAATTTTAAACTTGTTAGTGCTCAGTAAAATTTAGATAGACAATTTGTTGTAGCTTCTAGTCTTTCGGGAGTTTATAACTCAAACAATATCGCTTGCTTTAAACAATGCAGAGAGCGTAATCCCTACTCATAATAACCCTATACCCCACTTATTGCACATCTTTTAGGTTAACATTGTCCTAAGCTCGTGTAGTGCTCAAATGCAACTCAACACCACTGTAAAAGCTCTGTTGAAACCACATGCATACGGTTTGTGGTTATGTTTTCTAGTTTTTGCATTGCTCTAAATGTGTTCAAGTGTGAATGCTGGCACTCACGTACAACAACCATACATATGTATGTGTTTGTAGGTGAACGAAAGTATTAAAACGAAAGTATTTAGTACATATGTATGTGTATGAGATTCCTTGTGGGTGTAACAGCGTAAAAACATGAAATATAACCACAACAGAAAGAAGAACAGAACATTCGCTCAAAATAAACGAAAATAAAATAAAAGCTTAATAGCTGTTTTAATTTTGCTTTTTTAGTTGCAAAGCTTGTTTTTAGTATCAGTATTTGTATTGATTCGTTGACTGATAATAATCGGATTGGGTACATACGTATGTGTGAATCTATGAATCAAAATATGTATGCAATTATGTTTGGATTTCCATATTTTGCATCTCTTTTAATTACACTCAATTCAATGGACTATCTATTTTCTGGGATAGCTGCCAAACTGGCACTCATTCAAATTAGGATCAATTTGAAATTGAATTATGAAGTGGTTGTGTGAGCAAATCGATACACCATGCGGAATTTATTGAAAAATAATATGGGAGTTATGGTAATAAGTCATTACTTTTCTTTAACTAGTCCACATATAACTTCAAATCAGCAAAGCAAAGCAAAGTAAAAAAGTTAAAAAAAAATGCTGGGCATGATTTACCTTCAGGGAGATTTTGACTGAGCTTCACTTCTAGTTTGCATTGAACTCCTTTTAAATTTTTTCCACATCATCGGCCAGATAGGACCTACATGTTTTATGTGGACTGCATGGCAAGAATTCGTAAGGTGAGAACTATATACTTAAGTGGTGATATGAGCGAAATCAAACACCAAATTATAGTAGATAGAGGAAAGTAGGTTAGGTTAGGTTGAACTGGCCGGTCCATGAGGATATCACACTCACTGATTGAGTCCTTAGTGTTACCAGAAGTTTGTTTTTAACGACCGAACTGAAAAACTCTATCAAAAACCAGGACCTATGTTATAAAATAAAAGTTAACACGGTTGTAGCTTAAGCTATTCTCTTCCAAGGTTTCTACTGCTTTGCTTATGGCTAATATTTCCGCTTGGAAAACGCTACAGTAATCCAGCAGCCTGTAGGATCTGCTTATTTCCGGATCAGCACAGTATACCGCAGACCCTACTCCTTCCACTACTTTGGAACCATCGGTGTACACATGTATCGCCTCGTCCGCCATTTGCGCACCCTTGCGCCAACAGTCCACTTCTATTGTGGCCTTAAGATCTCCCTCGAAGCGCAGATAGGGTATCGTGTAGTCTGTTTGTCTTGTGATTGATGACACTATACTACTATGGCCATATGGTCGGCAATTTCTTGTCGACTAGTTATCGTTTTTTTGTAGGTGCGTTATAAATACCAAAGGTTATCGATATTTTATGAACGATTTTTCCGTTTTTGATCGAAAAATTGTCCATTTATTATCAAAAATCATTACATAAGGAAAACTTATCGATACGATTTCAAAACGTAGATGATATTTGATAAGAAGGTTTGGGTGGTCTACTGATATTAGTATATGTTTTTATGATTGGACTTGCAACGAAAAAGGTTTTGATAGAAGGAGTGCCTAGACCGGTATTGTGTATCTTCAAAGTCTTCTAATTATATTTAATTGAGATTCTTTTTTTTTAATGTGAGCTCCACACATTTTTCCTTTTTAATGTTGCAATGTAAGTTAAGCGCACCTCGCAAGTTCCATCACTTTATCAATATTTATTTTGTGATGCCCAACGTGGGGCATACAGCCGCATGGAGTCTTACATAATTTCGGTCACGATTTGGTGATATTTACGCTTAGTGGTTTAGTGCGTTTTAATATTTGAACTTTTGCAAAATACAGATTTCAATTTTATTATATTTTTTCTCAATTTTGCATTTTCAAAACTTTACTATGAGACATCGACAGCTTGACTAAGTTTCCTGTAGCTGGTAAATAGTGTTGATGTGAGGGCATGGCCAATAGAGTTCGGTGATATGCCTGCTTTTCTGAGTGTATTTAATGCTAGAAAACAGTGAAAATGAACTACACCCATTCACTACGAACCGTGTTGACGGCAAGCTCGTTTGCCAAGGTTAGAGCGCACGATAATATTCGCAGTAGGGCTCTTCTCGAATCTAGTCTACCTGAGTTACTTAGATCGACACAGGT
>JARSSU010030201.1:0-13909 GCA_029619165.1 Eurosta solidaginis | reverse complement strand
TCCTGTATGTATCGCCACGCGGGTACACCTCATGATAACTGAATGACGTTGAATTTGCAGTTGTACGGAGCACCCCGAAATTATTTACGCTGTTTTGTATTGCAGTATATAATATGGATTTCGTGCTGAAGTTTGTACCATTACGCCGCCAGATTCAAAACCTATCATTAAAGTTACTTGGTGAATGTACGGTGGCCTGTTGCAAACTTTGAGGTGAAGGTCGGCACCGTGCGCGGTGACGAAAATGAGTTACTTAAATTAGCAATGTTTGTTAGCTATCATATGTTTTATTTCTAATTTTGTGTTTTTTGTGCGGATCCCTTTTTCGCTCTTATTTGGAATCCAAATCTATAAGTATTATAGGTATTTTATACTGATATTAAAGATTCCAGGTACATATTTTAATATGTTTTCATACTCCTTTGAATACAATATTAGACGTAAATTAAATCAGTTTGTTATTTTTGTGTTTTGAATGTTTTTGCACTGAAAGGGTATTTCCTCTAATTCGTCTTATGCCGTTTCCACACAGAAACTTATACGATTAATCGCAATTTTTTTTTAATTTAAATAATTAGTTTTCCCTTTCATCAGGGCTTTTGCTTCATTGGCGTAAATTGTCAGCAGACCTAAAGATAAATCTTTTTACAAAAATAGTTAAATGGGAAATCGTTTCCTTCTTAATATAAGACATCAAATAAATGCATGCCCAACTGCCCATAAATGTTGCATAACCAATATATGCCAATTTTCGAAAAGCCATATTATCTTTTGCAGCAATATGCAGCGAGAATTTAATTTTTGAATTTTTTCGTGTTCTTCTATTTTTGTAAATTATTAAAAGAATTTCACTTTGATTGTCAGTTTTTTACATTTGACAAAAAATTCGAAGCACTAGTAAACCGACTGAATTTTTCACTCTATTAGGTATTCATAAAGCATGATGGATAATTAAGGATTTTTACGAACTCAGTTGGAAGACACTGAACATTATGAATTTTCATCTTGCTCAACTGATCGCAACTTAGATACTCTTCGCTCTCACCTGACATAAATTAGATACAATTAAAAGTGGAGCAGTCGTCATTTTTTTGGACATAAATACTGTTGAATGATTAAGATTGTTTCTGTCTTTTATTTCATTTGTTCCGAAAGACTTTAGCAGTGAGTTATTCAGGATCAATGTAGCATTTCGAGGTATTTAGTCGTATCTTCGGAGATATTTGATTGAATTCTAGTCACCATTTCCTAGTTTGAGCATCAGTTTTTAAACTCATGGTCATTATTTGCTCGCATATTTTGGATTAATCGCGTATTTTGTACTTTTGCCCACAACGGGACGTTATAATACAATTTTCAATAATTGAAGTTTCTGGTCGATGTCTAACAACGGAAGAACTTGTCTTAAATCACCTCTAAATCGCAGTTTCTTGATTTTACGAAACCATCGTTGCCGGGTTTGTACGTAAAATCGATTTTTCGTAATATCGAGTACCATATATGGATACTCAGTTGAGCAGAGCTCACAGAGTATATTAACTTTGATTGGATAACGGTTGGTTTGTACAGGTATAAAGGAATCGAGATAGATATAGACTTCCATATATCAAAATCATCAGTATCGAAAAAAATTCGATTGAGCCATGTCCGTCCGTCCGTCTGTCCGTTAACACGATAACTTGAGTAAATTTGAGGTATCTTGATGAAATTTGGTATGTAGGTTCCTGGCACTCATCTCAGATCGCTATTTAAATGAACGATATCGGACAATAACCACGCCCACTTTTTCGATATCGAAAATTTCGAAAATCGAAAAAGTGCGATAATTCATTACCAAATACGCATTAGCGATGAAACTTGGTAGGTGAGCTTATGACGCAAAATAGAAACTAGTAAAATTTTGGACAATGGCGTGGCACCGCCCACTTTTAAATGAAGGTAATTTAGAAGTTTTGCAAGCTGTAATTTGGCAGTCGTTGAAGATATCATGATGAAATTTGGCAGGAACGTTACTCTTATTACTTTATGTCTGCTTAATAAAAATAGCAAAATCGGAGAACGACCACGCCCACTTTTATTTTTTAAATTCAAATTTTAAAAGAAAATGTTAATATCTTTACAGCATATAAGTAATTATGCAACATTCAACTCAGTAATGATATGGTGCAACAAAATACAAAAATAAAAGAAAATTTCAAATGGGCGTGGCTCCGCCCTTTTTCATTTAATTTGTCTAGATGCTTTTAATGCCATAAGTCGAACAAAAATTAACCAATCCTTGTGAAATTTGGTAGAGGCTTAGCTCCTAGGACGATAACTGTTTTCTGTGAAAAGGGCGAAATCGGTTAAGCCACGCCCATTTTTTATACACAGTCGACCGTCTGTCCTTCCGCTCGGCCGTTAACACGATAACTTGAGCAAAAATCGATATATCTTTACTAAACTCAGTTCACGTACTTATCTGAACTCACTTTGTATTGGTGTAAAAAATGGCCGAAATCCGACTATGACCACGCCCACTTTTTCGATATCGAAAATTACGAAAAATGAAAAAAATGCCATAATTATATACCAAATACGAAAAAAGGATGAAACATGGTAATTGTATTGGTCTATTGACGCAAAATATAACTTTAGAAAAAACTTGTAAAATGGTGTGACACCTACCATATTAAGTAGAAGAAAATGAAAAAGTTTTGCAGGGCGAAATCAAAAGCCCTTGGAATCTTGGAAGGAATACTGTACGTGGTATTACATATATAAATAAATTAGCGGTACCCGACAGATGATGTTCTGGATCACCCTGGTCCACATTTTGGTAGATATCTCGAAAACGCCTTCACATATACAACTAAGGGCCACTCCCTTTTAAAACCCTCATTAATACCTTTATTTGATACCATATCGTACAAACACATTCTAGAGTCACCCCTGGTCCACTTTATGGCGATATCTCGAAAAGGCGTCCACATATAGAACTAAGGCCCACTCCTTTTAAAATACTCATTAACACCTTTCATTTGATACCCATATCGTACAAACAAATTCTAGAGTCACCCCTGGTCCACCTTTATGTCGATATCTCGAAAAGGCGTCCACCTATAGAACTAAGGCCCACTCCTTTTAAAATACTCATTAACACCTTTCATTTGATACCCATATCGTACAAAACAAATTCTAGAGTCACCCCTGGTCCACCTTTATGGCGATATCTCGAAAAGGCATCCACCTATAGAACTAAGGCCCACTCCTTTTAAAATACTCATTAACACCTTCATTTGATACCCATATCGTATAACACAAATTCTAGAGTCACCCCTGGTCCACCTTTATGTCGATATCTCGAAAAGGCGTCCACCTATAGAACTAAGGCCCACGCCCTTTTAAAATACTCATTAACACCTTTCATTTGATACCCATATCGTACAAAACAAAATCTAGAGTCACCCCTGGTCCACCTTTATGGCGATATCTCGAAAAGGCGTCCACCTATAGAACTAAGGCCCACACCCTTTTAAAATACTCATTAACACCTTTCATTTGATACCCATATCGTACACAAACAATTCTAGAGTCACCCCTGGCCACCTTTATGGCGATATCTCGAAAGGCCCACCCATAGAACAGCCCAGCCCTTTTAAAAATACTCATTAACACCTTTCATTTGATACCCATATTGTACAAACGCATTCTAGAGTCATCCCCTGGTCCACGTTTATGGCGATATCCCGAAAAGGCGTCCACCCATATAACAAAGGCCCACTCCCTTTTAAAACACTTATTACACTTTTCGTTTGACGCCATATTGTACAAACGCATTCTAGAGTCAACCCAGGTCCACTTTTATAATGATATTCCGAAAATGCGTCCACCTATAGAACTTAGGCCCACTCCCTTTTAAAATACTCATTAACACCTTTCATTTGTATACCCATATCGTACAAACAAATTCTAGAGTCACCCCTGGTTCACCTTTATGGTGATATCTCGAAAAGGCGTCCACCTATAGAACTAAGGCCCTTTTAAAAACACCTATAGAACTAAGGCCCACACCCTTTTAAAATACTCATTAACACCTTTCATTTGATACCCATATCGTACAAAAAATTCTAGAGTCACCCCTGGCCCACCTTTATGGCGATATCTCGAAAAGGCCCACAGCCCTTTTAAAATACTCATTAACACCTTTCATTTGATACCCATATTGTAAAACGCATTCTAGAGTCACCCCTGGTCCACGTTTATGGCGATATCCCGAAAAGGCGTCCACCCATATAACAAAGGCCCACTCCCTTTTAAAACACTTATTACACTTTTCGTTTGACGCCCATATTGTACAAACGCATTCTAGAGTCAACCCAGGCCCACTTTTATAACGATATTCCGAAATGCGTCCACCTATAGAACTTAGGCCCACTCCCTTTTAAAATACTCATTAACACCTTTCATTTTATACCCATATCGTACAAACAAATTCTAGAGTCACCCCTGGTTCACCTTTATGGCGATATCTCGAAAAGGCGTCCACCTATAGAACTAAGGCCCTTTTAAAATACTCATTAGCACATTTCATTGATACCCCATATTGTACAAACGCATTCTAGAGTCACCCCTGGTCCACGTTTATGGTGATATCCCGAAAAGGCGTCCACCCATAGAACAAAGGCCCACTCCCTTTTAAAATTATCATTAACACATTTCATTTGATACCCATATCGTACAAACAAATTCTCGTGTCAGGCCTGGTCCACCTTTATGGCGATATCCCTAAATGGCGTCCATCTATAGATCTATGGCCCACTTCCTCTTAAAATACTCTTTAATACCTTCCATTTGATACACATGTCATACAAACACATTCCAGGGTTACCCTAGGTTCCTTTTACAACATGGTGATTTCCCTTACTTTGTTTCCACAGCTCTCAACTGAGTATGTAATGTTCGGTTACACCCGAACTTAGCCTTCCTTACTTGTTCTCTTCAATTTTTATTGTCTCCTCTCTCCATCAAGAGGAAAGACATACTCTTCCGCGTTAATTCCCTCTAATTCCATTCCTTTGCTTGTCGTGCATGAAATTCGAGTTTATTACCGGTTGTATTCAATCCTCGGCTCTCCAACTCCTTCTTCAGTTGCTGGATCTTCAATTCTTTCCACTTTGCCATGTCCAAGTTGTATTCGAAGTCTTCGGAATTTATTCAACAATTCCTCTTCTGACACCAATTGTAACGAACTTACTGCAATTCCTCTTATTTGCAAACCTTCTGCTTACGTTCGAGTCACTAAGCTGTTGAATAAATAACTCCACTATTCAATAATGCAAAATGGCCTTTATTAAAGTGTTTCACAATAACACTACTATTGCTCGCCAGATAGCGTCTTAAATAAAACTGATTGTCGTGCCTCTACTGTTGCTGCCTTTTATACTCTGTGATTTCTCGTTCGCATACTTCTAGGCGCTTCCATTTCTAGAATTTACTAGTTGGTTATTAGCTATAAAATTACTACGTTATAGCTTCTCATACCGGCATGTATATGTGAGCACAATTATAATTGCATACTTTTGGGAGCATCTCATATAAGATATCTGCATGTGTTTGTGCGTCTCTTCTCCGCTGCGTGTACGTACATATTTGTAGACATAATGAGTGATTTATTGATGGGCATACAAGTCACTGCTTAGCATCGGCTTAGAGATGACAGTATCCCTTAGTGTTGCTAATATTCGCCACAATATATATTTTGAAAGCCGTTTTTTTCTGGACCGCAAAGCTCGAGAAATGCTGAACGGATTGAGATGAAATTTTGAGCATAGATTTGGTGGTGGCTCGACATGGCTATAGGCTACAAAACTGCAAAGAGTTAGAAACTTTTTTGAGATATCGACCAAAATATGGAGCGGGGTAACCCTAAAATGTGGTCATGCGATATGGATATCAAACGATAGGTATCGAAGAGGGTTTTAATGTAGAGTTGATTTCATTTCAATATGCAACTTAGTTCACGAGATATCGACCACAATGTGGACCAGGGTAACTCTATAATGTGTTCATACGATATGGCTATCAAACGAAAGTCATTGACGAGGATATTAATGCGAGGTAGTTTTAAATTTTTTTACCTTAGTTGGTTTTGGGAGATATCGAAAATATGGACCAGGGTAACTTCAGAAGGTTTATATACATATATCATGGGTACCAAAGAAATAATATTGACGTTACATCTATACCAACCCGTTTTTATTTAAATATTTCTTATTTTTTGATACTAATCCAAATATGAGGGTGATGGTGAGGGTGAGGGTGGAGTAGAGTAAGATGGGAGTTAGGGGAAGCAGCAGAGGGAAAGAGGAATCAAAAGCGCCGGAAAAGGAGATGATAAATCGCAGACCTGCATTTATTTACTTGCGATGGGGATTGCAATTTGTTTTGCTATCTAATCGTTATAATGTCACTTTACCAGCTGTTATTTAAACAAGTAAGGAAGGCTAAGTTGGGGTGTAACCGAACATTACATGCTCAGCTGAGATCTTTGTAGACAAAATAAGGGAAAATCACCATGTAGGAAAATTAACCTAGGTAACCCTGGAATGTGTTTGTATGACATGGATATCAAATGGAAGGTATTAAAGAGTATTTTAAAAGGGAGTGGGCCATAGTTCTAAAGGTGGACGCCATTTCGGGATATCGCCATAAAGGTGGACCAGGGGTGACTCTAGAATGTGTTTGTACGATATGGGTATGAAATTAATGGAGTTAATGAGTATTTTAAAAGGGAGTGGGCCTTAGTTCTTTAGGTGGGCGCCTTTTCGAGATATCGCCATAAAGGTGCACCAGGGGTGACTCTAGAATGTGTTTGTACGATATGGAATCAAATGAAAGGTGTTAAAGAGTATTTTAAAAGGAAGTGGGCCAAAGTTCTATAAGTAGAAGCCTTTTCGAGATATCGCCATAGATGTGGACCAGGGGTGACTCTAGAATTTGTTTGTACGATATGGGTTTCAAATGAAAGCTGTTAATGAGTATTTTAAAATGGAGTGGGCCTTAGTTCTATAGGTGGACGCCTCTTTGAGATAACGACATAAGGTTGGACCAGGGGTGACTCTATAATGTGTTTGTATGCTATGGGTATCAAATTAAAGGTATTGATGAGGGTTTTAAAAGGGAGTGGCCCTTAGTTGTATATGTGAAGGCGATTTCGAATTATCAACCAAAATGTGGACCAGGGTGACCCAGAACATCATCTGTCGGGTACCGATAATTTATTTATATATGTTATACCACGAAAAGTATTCCTGCCAAGATTCCAAGGGCTTTTGATTTCGCCCTGCAGAACTTTTTCATTTTCTTCTACTGAATATAGTAGTTCTAAAGTTATATTTTACGTCAATAAACCAATCCAATTACCATGTTTCATCCCTTTTTCTTATTTGGTATAGAATAAAGGCATTTTTTTCATTTTTCGTAATTTTTAAATGAAAAAGGGCGGAGCCACACACATTTCGAAATTTTCGGGCTTATTCAAAGGTGACACTGTTTCCTGAGTCAGTGCATGGGATACCGTTTCTGCGAATGTGGGTTTTGGGTTTGCATATGTCGCTCGCTTCGTTTCTACGTCCCGTATGCCATTTATAAACTCTGGATTTTTTACCCTCGCGGTATACTCCACGGGTGCGTCCGCATTTGCCAAATGAGCCAACCTTTCAACATCCGAAGCAAACTCTTGAAAAGTATCATTAGCTTTTTGGTAACGGTTTTGCAATTCTATTTGATATATCTGTTTCCTGTGTTCGCTTCCATTCCTTCGTTCTACAGCAGCCATCAATGCGTCATAACTGTTCCGTTCGTACTCTGGAATAGTCTGTAAGATTTCCGGGGCAAGCCATTTTCAATGCCACGAACAGTGCAAGCAACTTATCTTCCGCATTCCAGTTGTTCACTGCTGCGGTCTTCTCAAACTGTAGCTTGAAGACCTGGAAAGGAGCAGAATCGTCAAATGATGGTGGTTTTACATTTGGATTGCTTGCTGAAAACAGCTGGGCGATTATTTGTAACTGCTCCATACGACCTTTTAACGCTTCTATTTCGGCATCAATTTTGTCCTCGAGTTGTAAAATTTTTGCATCCTGCTCTTCCAGTTTCACAAAGAGCTGCGATGATACCTGTTCCGAAATTTGTGCCGACATTTCAGATATGCGTGCCTCTTTCGCTTCCAGTTGAGATGACAAATATGTCTTCTGTTCTTCCAAGTGTGATGTTATACGGGTTTCCTGCGATTCCAGTTGGGATGCCATATCGGTTGATATTTGTGACGACATTTCTGAAATGCGCGTTTTTTGTGCTTCAATCTTGGATGTTATACGTGTCTCCTGGGATTCCAGATGGGATACCATATACGTCTTCTGTTCTTCCAGCTGTGATGCCATTTGCGACAACATTGATGTTACTGTCGATGTTTGTGCAGATATTGCAGCCAATATCATGTTCAAGTTTGTGCTAGTAACTCTCTGCGATATTTCATTTTATACTCAGTTGAGCAGAGCTCACAGAGTATATTAACTTTGATTGCATAACGGTTGGTTGTACAGGTATAAAGGAATCGAGATAGATATAGACTTCCATATATCAAAATCATCAGTATCGAAAAAAATTTCGATTGAGCCATGTCCGTCCGTCCGTCTGTCCGTTAACACGATAACTTGAGTAAATTTTGAGGTATCTTGATGAAATTTGGTATGTAGATTCCTGGGCACTCATCTCAGATCGCTATTTAAAATGAACGATATCGGACAATAACCACGCCCACTTTTTCGATATCGAAAATTTCGAAAAATCGAAAAAGTGCGATAATTCATTACCAAATACGCATTAAGCGATGAAACTTGTTAGGTGAGTTGGGCGTGGACACTGCCCACTTTTAAATGAAGGTAATTTAGAAGTTTTGCAAGCTGTAATTTGGCAGTCGTTGAAGATATCATGATGAAATTTGGCAGGAACGTTACTCTTATTACTTTATGTCTGCTAAATAAAATTAGCAAAATCGGAGAACGACCACGCCCACTTTTTAAAAAATAATTCAAATTTAAAAGAAAAGTTAATATAAAAGCATATAAGTAAATTATGCCAACATTCAACTCCAGTAATGATATGGTGCAACAAAATACAAAATAAAAGAAAATTTCGAAAATGGGCGTGGCTCCGCCCTTTTTCACTTAATTTGTCTAGGATGCTTTTAATGCCATAATCGAATAAAAATTAACCAATCCTTGTGAAATTTGGTAGAGGCTTAGCTCCTAGGACGGTAACTGTTTTCTGTGAACAAGGGCGAAATCGGTTGAAGCCACGCACATTTTTTATACACAGTCGACCGTCTGTCCTTCCGCTCGGCCGTTAACACGATAACTTGAGCAAAATCGATATATCTTTACTAAACTCAGTTCACCTACTTATCTGAACTCACTTTGTATTGGTGTAAAAAATGGCCGAAATCCGACTATGACCACGCCCACTTTTTCGATATCGAAAATTACGAAAAATGAAAAAAATGCCATAGTTATATACCAAATACGAAAAAAGGAATGGAACATGGTAATTGTATTGGTCTATTGACGCAAAATATAACTTTAGAAAAAAACTTGGTAAAATGGGTGTGACACCTACTATATTAAGTTGAAGAAAATGAATAAGTTTTGCAGGGCGAAATCAAAAGCCCTTGGAATCTTGGAAGGAATACTGTACGGGGTATTACATATATAAATAAATTAGCGGTACCCGACAGATGATGTTCTGGATCACCCTGGTCCACATTTTGGTAGATATCTCGAAAACGCCCTCACATATACAACTAAGGGCCACTCCCTTTTAAAACCCTCATTATACCTTTAATTTGATACCCATATCGTACAACACATTCTAGAGTCACCCCTGGGTCCACGTTTATGGCGATATCTCGAAAAGGCGTCCACCTATAGAACTAAGGCCCACGCCCTTTTAAAATACTCATTAACACCTTTCATTTGATAGCCCATATCGTACAAACAAATTCTAGAGTCACCCCTGGTCCACCTTCATGTCGATATCTCGAAAAGGCGTCCACCTATAGAACTCAGGCCCACGCCTTTTAAACATACTCATTAACACCTTTCACTTGATACCCATATCGTAAAAAAAATTCTAGAGTCACCCCTGGCCCACCTTTATGGCGATATCTCGAAAAGGCATCCACCTATAGAACTAAGGCCCATCCCTTTTCAAATACTCATTGACACCTTTCATTTGATACCCATATCGTATACACAAATTCTAGAATCACCCCTGGTCCACCTTTATGTCGATATCTCGAAAAGGCGTCCACCTATAGAACTAAGGCCCACGCCCTTTTAAAATACTCATTAACACCTTCATTTGATACCCCATATCCTACAAACAAAATCTAGAGTCACCCCTGGTCCACCTTTATGGCGATATCTCGAAAAGGCGTCCACCTATAGAACTAAGGCCCACACCCTTTTAAAATACTCATTAACACCTTTCATTTGATACCCATATCGTACACAAAAATTCTAGAGTCACCCCTGGCCCACCTTTATGGCGATATCTCGAAAGGGCAACACCTATAGAACTAAGTCCCACGCCCTTTAAAATACTCATTAACACCTTTCATTTGATACCCATATTGTACAAACGCATTCTAGAGTCACCCCTGGTCCACGTTTATGGCGATATCCCGAAAAGGCGTCCACCCATATAACAAAGGCCCACTCCCTTTTAAAACACTATTACACTTTTCGTTTGACGCCCATATGTACAAACGCATTCTAGAGTCACCCAGGTCCACTTTTATAACGATATTCCGAAATGCGTCCACCTATAGAACTTAGGCCCACTCCCTTTTAAATACTCATTAACACCTTTCATTTTATACCCATATCGTACAAACAAATTCTAGAGTCACCCCTGGTTCACCTTTATGGCGATATCTCGAAAAGGCGTCCACCTATAGAACTAAGGCCCTTTTAAAATACTCATTAGCACATTTCATTTGATACCCATATGTACAAACGCATTCTAGAGTCACCCCTGGTCCACGTTTATGGCGATATCCCGAAAAGGCGTCCACCCATAGAACAAAGGCCCACTCCCTTTTAAAATTATCATTAACACATTTCATTTGATACCCATATCGTACAAACAAATTCTCGAGTCAGGCCTGGTCCACCTTTATGGCGATATCCCTAAATGGCGTCCATCTATAGATCTATGGCCCACTTCCTCTTAAAATACTCTTTAATACCTTCCATTTGATACACATGTCATACAAACACATTCCAGGGTTACCCTAGGTTCCTTTTACAACATGGTGATTTCCCTTACTTTGTTTCCACAGCTCTCAACTGAGTATGTAATGTTCGGTTACACCCGAACTTAGCCTTCCTTACTTGTTCTCTTCAATTTTTGTTGTCTCCTCTCTCCATCAAGAGGAAAGACATACTCTTCCGCGTTAATTCCCTCTAATTCCATTGCCTTTCCTTGTCGTGCCTGAAATTCGAGTTTATTACCGGTTGTATTCAATCCTCGGCTCTCCAACTCCTTCTTCAGTTGCTGGATCTTCAATTCTTTCCACTTTGCCATGTCCAAGTTGTATTCGAAGTCTTCGGAATTTATTCAACAATTCCTCTTCTGACACCAATTGTAACGAACTTACTGCAATTCCTCTTATTTGCAACCTTCTGCTTACGTTCGAGTCACTAAGCTGTTGAATAAATAACTCCACTATTCATAATGCAAATGGCCTTTATTAAAGTGTTTCACAATACACTACTACTGCTCGCCGACAGCGTCTTAAATAAACTGATTGTCGTGCCTCTACTGTTGCTGCCTTTTATACTCTGTGATTTCTCGTTCGCATACTTCTAGGCGCTTCCATTTCTAGAATTTACTAGTTGGTTATTAGCTATAAAATTACTACGTTTATAGCTCCTCATACGGGCATGTATATGTGAGCACAATTATAATTGCATACTTTTGGGAGCATCTCATATAAGATATCTGCATGTGTTTGTGCGTCTCTTCTCCGCTGCGTGTACGTACATATGTGTAGACATAATGAGTGATTTATTGATGTGCATACAAGTCACTGCTTAGCATCGGCTTAGAGATGACAGTATCCCTTAGTGTTGCTAATATTCGTCACAATATATATTTTGAAAGCCGTTTTTTTCTGGACCGCAAAGCTCGAGAAATGCTGAACCGATTGAGATGAAATTTTGAGCATAGATTTGGTGGTGGCTCGACATGGCTATAGGCTACAAAACTGCAAAGAGTTAGAAACTTTTTTGAGATATAGACCAAAATATGGAGCGGGGTAACCCTAAAATGTGGTCATGCGATATGGATATCAAACGATAGGTATCGAAGAGGGTTTTAATGTAGAGTTGATTTCATTTCAATATGCAACTTAGTTCACGAGATATCGACCACATGTGGACCAGGGTAACTCTATAATGTGTTCATACGATATGGCTATCAAACGAAAGTCATTGACGAGGATATTAATGCGAGGTAGTTTTAATTTTTTACCTTAGTTGGTTTGGGAGATATCGAAAATATGGACCAGGGTAACTTCAGAAGGTTTATATACATATAATTATGGGTACCAAAGAAATAGTATTGACGTTACATCTATACAAACCCGTTTTTATTTAAATATTTCTTATTTTTGGGGATACTAATCCAAATATGAGGGTGATGGTGAGGGTGAGGGTGGAGTAGAGTAAGAATGGGAGTTAGGGGAAGCAGCAGAGGGAAGAGGAATCAAAAGCGCCGGAAAAGGAGATGATAAATCGCAGACCTGCATTTATTACTTGCGATGGGGATTGCAATTTTTTTTGCTATCTAATCGTTATAATGTCACTTTACCAGCTGTTATTTAAACAAGTAAGGAGGCTAAGTTGGGGTGTAACCGAACATTACGTGCTCAGCTGAGATCTTTGTAGACAAAATAAGGGAAAATCACCATGTAGGAAAATGAACCTAGGGTAACCCTGGAATGTGTTTGTATGACATGGATATCAAATGGAAGGTATTAAAGAGTATTTTAAAAGGGAGTGGGCCATAGTTCTAAAGGTGGACGCCATTTCGGGATATCGCCATAAAGGTGGACCAGGGGTGACTCTAGAATGTGTTTGTATCGATATGGGTATGAAATTAATAGAGTTAATGAGTATTTTAAAAGGGAGTGGGCCTTAGTTTCTTTAGGTGGGCGCCTTTTCGAGATATCGCCATAAAGGTGAACCCAGGGGTGACTCTAGAATGTGTTGTACGATATGGGAATCAAATGAAAGGTGTTAAGAGTATTTAAAAGGAAGTGGGCCAAAGTTCTATAAGTAGAAGCCTTTTCGAGATATCGCCATAGATGTGGACCAGGGGTGACTCTAGAATTTGTTTGTACGATATGGGTTTCAAATGAAAGGTGTTAATGAGTATTTTAAAATGGAGTGGGCCTTAGTTCTATAGGTGGACGCCTCTTTGAGATAACGACATAAGGTTGGACCAGGGTGACTCTATAATGTGTTTGTACGCTATGGGTATCAAATTAAAGGTATTAATGAGGGTTTTAAAAGGGAGTGGCCCTTAGTTGTATATGTGAAGGCGATTTCGAATTATCACCAAAATGTGGACCAGGGTGACCCAGAACATCATCTGTCGGGTACCGATAATTTATTTATATATGTTATACCACGAAAAGTATTCCTGCCAAGATTCCAAGGGCTTTTGATTTCGCCCTGCAGAACTTTTTCATTTCTTCTACTGAATATGGTAGTTCTAAAGTTATATTTTACGTCAATAAACCAATCCAATTACCATGTTTCATCCCTTTTTTCTTATTTGGTATAGAATAAAGGCATTTTTT